>WURT03123831.1:0-11691 GCA_009936505.3 Holothuria glaberrima | reverse complement strand
GATCAGTCTCTGACTATTCAAAGCAGGAATCGTGCGATTTTTGTTCGGAGAACAATGGTAGCTCGCCATACAATAGGGTTCTTGGCATATAGGTGTTTGGATACTTCATTGTTGTGCCGTGCAGACTGCAGATCATGATGCCTGAGAAGGATGGTGGAGAGTTTAATGTTTGAAAGTCGAAACTGAGAGAAAAATCCGAATTTGTGTGACAAAATTAGTTCTAATTGGGAACGCAATGATTTTTAGGCATTACATATAAAGTGAAATGGACAAACAAATCTTGATTTGTTAAGTTTACTAAAGGCATGTGCAAAGTACTCTCTATCAAGCTACACTGTATGACTTGCATGATTTTGCAGGGTAGCTTTTTAAGGAGGGAAATCAAATAATTTCATTTATCAGGAAAGAGTCACACTCTAAATTTTCGGTCTAAGGGTATAATTGTCATTCAATGACGTTGATAGGTACGGGTCTAGAGGCAAATACAGGGGCCAAGGGTAAAAGCTTGAGGAAGCTCTGGGATATTCACAAAATTGTGAGCATTAGAATGGAGTGTTTCAGTATCTTAGAATGGCATTGAACAGTTAAATGAATAGGCCTATGCAACAAACAACTCCCACCACCACCATTCCCCCTTTTTTTACATATGCCAACTTTGGATTTTTGATGATGTTGGATCGAGCTTCTTGGAAATATGAAACTGGGGTTATTTCATTAAACTTTGACATAAATATTGTACTTAAGTTGTCCAATGAGAAGAAAGGTGTATACACAGTAACAATTATCTTGGTACTGTCGAAGATTGTGTCACGCTATTACGCGACGAAAAAATCACACTTTAAAAACTGCTTTAGTTGTTATATCATTTTTCATTACAAATAGAATTCACGTCGTCTCTTTCCCTTCCCATTTCACTAAACAGTTGTTGATTTATGAATTTTGTTTACCAGAACATAGTTTACATTCCCTTTTTTTAATTATTGATATATTTTGGGCCACGTGCATATACAAAAAGAGCCAGCAAACGTCCCACATCATTTACGGCCTAGGCTATTTTACAATTGGCTATCAAAAGCCCGCTGCGGGAACCGTCGCGTCAGGGCCGGACTAAGTGTGTGGGGGGCCCGGGGCACGCAATTGTGTGGGGCCCTATAGCACAGCTTAGGATTACTTGACACAGTACCGTAAACACCCAAGGTATATATTATTCCCAAATGTGGGGGGCCCCAAAATGTGGGGCCCGGGGCACGTGCCCCTGTTGCCCCGTCCTTAATCCGCTAGTGCGTAACGTCGTTCCGCTGCAGTGTGAACCTTCTGTTCTGCAGGAAAACGTCGTGTTTTTGGTGTGAACGCACCTTGTTTGTTTGTTTGTTTATTATCATTCTCTGTGGCACCTCCGAAGAGGTTTAAGAGACTCAAATATATATATATATATATATATAGATCGTACGTAGACATAAAATATCTTAGGGATATACAATCATAGAAATGAATCAAAATGAGAGAGAAAAAAGGAGGAAAGAAAAAAGAGGAGAAAAAAAAAAAAAAGAAAAGAGGAAAAAAGAATTCCTAGCCTGATGCGATTCCTACCGTGGCTATAAGGGGACATCCGAGATGTAGAGTTGTCGTGTTTGAATAACTTGGTATCTCGCCAAAAAGTTCATTTTTATCGAGTTGCCGACTTATGTTAACTTTACATCTCGATAAAATTTGACAAATTGTCGAAATGTCAAGTTTTACTTAACTCGATATCTTGCCAAAAATTAGATTTTTGTCGAGTTGCCGACTTACGTTAACTTTACATCTCGGTAAAATTTGACAAAATGTCGTGATGCCAACTTTCACTTAACTCGGTATCTCGCCAAAAATTAGATTTTTGTCGATTTGCCGACTTACGTTAACTTTACATCTAGGTAAAATTTGACAAATTGTCGTGATGCCGTGTTTCGTGAAACTCGGTAACTGGACAAAATTTTGATTTTTGTCGAGATACCGACTTACGCAAACTCGACATTACGGAAAAATTTGTCAAATTGTCGAGTTTTCGTGATTCACCCAAATCGGTCTTTGACGGTAGCTTTGAATGTTCATTTGGGATAGTATTTGACATTATGGAATAGTATGGCAAAACTACAAACGTTTCTTTTTTGTAGATTTGTCACCTGTTATATCACGCATAGCCGCAGGAAAGGACTAGGGGTGTGGCGTGTGTCCGGTGGCAAATTTCCCTATTTTTCTTTAAATTCATAATTTATTTGTTACTTTGAATTTTTGGAGCTAGTATTAGCGTGAGCCAATATTTCATGGGCTTATGCATAAAGCAGTTTCATCATGCGTTTGAATTACGGACAGATCCAGGAAAGTCGAAAGGGTTCCTGACCCCTCATTTCTGGTAAGGAAAAATTGTATACATTTGTTTTCTGAATGAAACTAAATGGAAATTTCATAAAACAAAAATTAATGGCTCCACCTTTCCCAATTAGAATTTATTTGACAAAACGCACCTCGAGAAGGAATAATGTCCTCTGTAAAATCTGTTCATGTGGAGTCATTTTCGACTACCATTAGAAGTGCAGGTACGTTGAAGGCAGTGGTTGATCCAGGACTCGTTTTTAAGGGTCGTGTAAAGTATGGGAGTGATGTAGCCTAACTCAGACTAACAATTTGTCGAATGGCGCAGGGAGTTGTGGATGGATAATGGTAGAGGGTACATATGACTGAGTACAATAATACCATTCAAGCTGTTCTACATTAGCTAATTATGCGGGACAAACATCCGTGAGCGCTGAAGAGTGCGCGCATATTGCGCCGGAAAAACATTTTAGTATCGAAAATCTAATGCATTTCTTGAAAGCTGTTTCTAATACAAAAAAGTAGCCTACTTATTTGGGGCGGGACCCAGAATTTTACAAAAGCTGGGCTAAGTCCGTGGGCAAACTTGAGACCTACAAGCGTCAAATTTAGGAAGTCCAAAAAAGGGGGTAAAGGTTGGGGAAAATTCTGAAATTAGACTTTCTGTTAAATGGTATTTCCTGGCGTCTGGCTGTCAAGATAAATACACAAGCAAACGTCATTTCTGTGCGTCACCGGTGCTATTAGGAGCTACCACTTCAATTTTGGAATAGACTAACCAACAGCTCATGATGGCTAGGTTCAGGGGCGTAACCCAAGGGCGGGGGGTTGGGGTGCCTCACACTCCCCCCACTCTTAAAAATGTGACTCTGGCAGGGCAAAAATATATATTTCGCATGGCAAAACTGCGAAATAAAAAAATTAAAAAATAAAAAATTACATGTTAAATTATTATGACCAAAAGTCTTAATATTATTTTGAGAGTTTGATAATAAGTCTCGAACTAAAATAAAACAATAGAAAAGAAATAAACATAATTTTTATGGCCAAAATGAGCGACCCTCCCCCCATCAGTTAAAAAAGTGGTTATTTATTTAGGTCTATATTATACAAAAAATGGTTTTTATAGCCTAGTGTTAATGAATCATGCATGCATACCATCATTACCATGTATATATATATATATATATATACATATATAAACTGAAGAATGGTGGGAAGCGGACGCATAATATATATATATATATATATATAAAGATTAAAGTAAGGATTAAGCATACTGTTATACTATGTTATGTGAAATACATGCAATGTACAGTTCTGTTCTTTGTGTGGCATGGCTGCCGACAAAGTAAAATATGAATCCACAGTATTCTGTGACAGAATAAGCGTTTATTTACCTTTCTTTTTACAACATGAAGTCACAGGGCACTAACTCAAGGTAAAAATACCTTCACCCCCATAGATCCTATTGCGCTACGCCTCTGGCTAGGTTACAGGTAACGTGGTCAGGACAGGGGTTAGGAGTCCTCGTTGCATTTCCTAGTCAAGATTAAATACATTAGTAGCAAATATCATTTTTGTTCATCATCGGTGATCACTGTAAGTTCGAAAGAGGTCATCTAGCAGGCTGTAATTGGTTAGATGGTCAAGACACGGCGGGTCTGGGAAAACGTTTTGAAATTGAACAATGTTTAATGCGATTTCCTGACATGTGAGAATCGATAGGAGTATAGTATGTAGCCTATATAAAGAATTTTACATTATATGTATGGAGTAGCAGTATTATCAAATGTGACTAGTGCTGTTATTTAGGATACCCAACAAGCGTGTCCGGTAAAAATTGCCTAGAAAGGGGTGTCGGGAGTTCTTCCCCAAAGAATTTTGACATTAGGCACTCTTTGCCTTAATTTTCTGGTATCTGGCATTCCTGTTATTCAGTAGAGCAAATCGGGTGGGTTAAAAATGTCGGTAAATTTACAGAAAATAAAGTAAAGAAATAAATAAGAAATGATACAGAATTTTTTCCGGAGTCCGCTCTGTTGGCTAGGAATGACTTTACAGTTGCCAATGTTTTCAGGATTACATGGATGTGAAAGGAGCAGAGAGATCACCAGTGGCTAAACATTAGAAACGAAGAAACCTGTCAATAAAATTCTGACACCTAAAATGTCACATCATTTTTGAGTGCGTATTGTCTGACAGATTTCGCTATTGCTTCTCCTTCTTATAACTCCCTGCTTGCACTAGGCACCTAAAGTTGGGCTGAACTGCCTACCATCACTGTACATATTCTAAAACTGTGCTACTGGACTGAAAAAAGGGCTAAGACGGAAAGTGTACCTAAATTTAGAGTTTTTGCCATGAAATTATTAGGTGAAATGCAGGGCCGGATATATCTGTGTGGGGGCCCTTGGGCGCAAACAAATGTGGGGCCTCCTTCGACTATAATTCTCCACAAGACTACCGTGGCCCAAGTCACGAAAGGAGACAAAGGTTGTCCTCACTCCCTCCCACACACACACACACACACACACACACACACTCGAAATGAACTCCATAGATTTCCTTCTTACGTGCATGTAAGCCTACAAACGAAAATTAGCACAGATGATCTCCACAAACTACCCAAAAATACAATAATGTAATTTGTGGGAGCCCCTTTTTGTGGGGTCCACTGGGCACGTGCCCCACTGGCCCATGCTTACATCCGGCCCTGGTGAAATGTTTTACCTTTGTTTAGAACGACAAAATGAAATATTGCACAACTTTGCTTTGGTCATATTCACTGTTGAAAAGGTGTTTCAACGTCTTGCTTACCGTGTAACAACCTGCCTCCACATTTGATTGCAACACTCGCCCTCGAAATTTCCCCAGGTAGTATGTCTGTGATCTTTTGAAATGCGGTAATGGTACCCCATTCTTATAAGAGGATACGATTATGTTGAGGTAAGTAAGGATCTCGTTAAAAAACTTCGACAGGCAAATTCTTAAATGTGGTTCAACATGTTCTGGTCAGCTCTGAACATACACAGGAACATATTGCACGGAATTACGCATCACAACGCAGCATGACCACCCAACAAAGTCGGAACAGGATAGGTATCAAAGACCATGTGTCCTTTTATAATGGGCAACGGTAGAGGTACTCGAGTAGCAGAGTGGTGTATGCCAGTTGCTGTGAACCAATATGTTTCACCAAGTGCATGGGTTTGAATCCTGGTCTAGTTACGTAGGTTTTTCTTCGAGTAGGCTACTCCGGCATTCCTTCCACTTGGCAAGGCTTGTCATCAAAATCGGTTACCCTGCCGACCAAGTTTGTTGCGCGCCTGAGTGAAGCATCCTTGGGAGGACCACTTAAAGTCGACCTTGCTTTTGCTTTATGCATGGGCTTTCCTCACGAACTTAAATTTTGAATGTAAGTACCGTTATATGCAATCTCCTGGCATCAGAAAACCAAAATTAGTAAACATCAACTTTGTAGTGCAGCTTTGAGATCGTTTCAAATAGAGAAAGTGGCACCAAAGGAGGGCGGGGCTGAAGCAGGAAATACCCCTCTGGATCCGCGCGGCTACCTCTTTATTTCGTATCAGTAGGCCTATGAAATTTAGGTGGGGCCTGCTTATGGGGATAAGAGGAAAGTCTGGGGGATTTCCCCATCATGGCCTTCGTAGAGCCGCCACTTCGGACACCCTCCAGCAGGATGGGAATTTTGAAGCAATGCCGATATAAAAAAAAACTGGGTATATTCTTCTTCTAACCCAGTAACCATCGAAATGCAAATTATTCTTTTATTTCCACTACTTACAGTTACACATATGAATATACAGAGCTTACTTCTATAAGGACAAAGTATGGGCTCATAACGCCTAAGTATGGGTTTGGGAGGGGTAACCCTCCAAATGTTCGGAAAATCTTGAAAAATTCACATTGCAAAACTAAACAGGTTTGAAGCCATTTGAGCGATAAAGAATGTGGGATAAACATCCTTCTGAGAGATACAAAGTGTAAAAATATGCACAATTTTAACTTTGCCCTGAAAATTCTAGGGGTAACAGCCCTTATGCGCACCTGTGGATCTGCCACTGACATGGGACTTGGATACCCACGCCCAATAGATTCTCGACCAGGGCTTTAAAGTATGGATCAAACACTGCGTTTAGTGTATGTATACATTTCTGTGGAAGCGTTTGATGAAATATCCTCTCCAAAGTCAGATATGTGCGTGGCTAGGAGATTTTACTTGAGCGTTCTTATGTTGAAATGGCAAAACTAAGCCGTTCGAGCAGGGCTTGCCATCCTGGAACCCTTCCGTCATAAGGCCCTTGATGAAAAAGTCTCGTGGAAGACCAATGATGACCAAGGTAGCTTTGGGTACTTACATGACTTGTGGACGTAAATAATTGCACCATACTATCTTAAAATCATGGCATCGGATGCGTACTTAACAGAAGAGGACAAATATCGCAATTTGAGTATTACTGTTCATAACAGGCTTTGGCTGATCTAGGCGGGATTCCAGGGTGTCTGGAATCCCCCCACCCTTTCTTCCCGCCCTAAATTTACACCGTGTTTGGTCAGAAAAATTTGTTACAAATTAAGCTCCCGAGTGCCTCGAAATCCCGTGCCTTGTGCTCATCATTCGGGAATCTTCCTCACTTGAAACACATGATCGGTCTCAAAAAATTAGATGTAGGCAAATGCCACAGCATTTTGGCGAAACATTCTTAATAAATTAGGCCTAACTGACGGGGACGCTCTCATTAGTGCCCTATAGGCTACTAACCAAAAGCCTGTTCAAATCTGATATAGAGACATGGGCACCATTGACTTTATTACCTAAATAATGTTAGTCGGATGTAGCCTATCCCCCGCCATCATAATTTGTGGATGGGACACAACAAAGACATCCCAGAAATCTGTTATAAGGGATGGGACGCTTAAATTCGATCTTTTTAGATGGAGCCTGGTGAAAGTACACGGGGATTTTTACCTTTGGTTTTGTTTTGAACATCATGCAAACCTTTTTGGTCTAAAATATCCTATAATCCCCAGATTCTCAACCTTTTTTTCTACCTACGTCTCCGTTGTGAAAAATGGAAATATTTTGAGGACCCCCAGACTGTGATTGCCGGCATGGGGGAGGGGTATAAGGGGAGGGGTGCCCTCCCCATTTGAAATTTTTTGAATATTTGAGAGTGCTTAGATGCAAAATGGTGCATTATTATGTGACTTTTGAAGTAAATTTACGTTCAAGAACTAATTTATTTTAATTTAGAAATGCAGTTTTCCTGGGCCTGAAATGCAGTTATCCTAGGCTTACAAGTATTGCTAGGCAAACTTGGAAATTCTTACTTTCAAATAATAATTTCCAAGTATGGATAGCACAATTTGATTTTGATGAAAAATATATTTCCCATTAAATTTTAATTTGGAAACGATGAGTTGTCAAATACAAACTCATGGCTGGTTCTGCATGAGGTCAGGAAAATATGGGTTTTCTTTGTGGGAGATGGCTTCAAATGGCACTGTTTTTTTTTGTCAAATCCAAGTTTAGTTGTAACTGTACTACTGCCTTTCATCGTTGTTAAATCGAAATGAAAAGTCTTCAGTGTATAGTCTTGGAAATACCAAAGTAGGCTACTATTGGAATTCAGTGCTCATTCAGTGCATTCTCAATAGTTTCCTCATGAGTCTGTAATCAAGTCTTTATTTAACTATATCTCTTGTTCCATTGTTCACGAACCTCTTCGGCTTTTGCGGATCCTTATTTTATGACTGACCCCCAGCGGACCCCTTTTGCCCTCACGGACTCCCAAATAAATTTCACGGACCCCAGGTTGAATAACATGGCTGTAATCTACCAAAAATTACGTAAGCTTCGAAAATGTCGGTAAGTAAGCTTTCATTAATTTGTGCTGAGTTACTAGATTCCTATATATCACTTACAGGCTACTCTATTATACTACGTAGGGGAGATTTCTGTGAAAATGTGTGGAAGTGGGAATAAACGGCCCTTAAATCAAAAAGTACTGTGTGAAAAAGTTTAAGTCCATGGGCGCATGTCTAAAAAATTGAAGATAGTCCCCTCATTCCCCCTAAATTTCTGCCTATGATCATGCTAGTTCCGGGTTCAACCTACAAACTATGGCCCATTTGCATGAATTTCTGTCATGCCTAAACACAGTGGGGCCGCCAGAATTTGGTGTTTGGGAGCCCCCAGATGATGTCGTAATGCCACCTCAGTTACCCCCCAGTCTGCGCAAATTGCACCTTTTTGTGTCCCTGCGTTTGTATACAGCAGTGGGGATCCTTCCTTTGTCACTACATAAAGGTGCCGTCCTGGGGAGGGGTCTAAGGGAAAGGGGTCCCTTCCCCTTTGTGAAATTTTTATTAATTTAAGGTTGCTTAGATGAAATATGGTGCTATCTTTGGGATTTTTGGAACTGATCATATATTACTGGAAAATGTCCATAATTTAGTGAATTCTAATTTTTGGTTTGGTGAAAGAAGAGAGTATGTTGTTTAAGGGAAGGTTATGTTGTCAACAAAGCTCCTGAAGCCCCCCCCCCACCCCGTTTGGCTACTGTGCTGCCTTCTATTCGGGGAAAGCTTTTACCCAAAAATACGTGCTTGGAGTCCACAGAAACAATCTTGGACTATTACAAAAATTTTCCTTTCCCTCATTGTGCATTTTAAAAGGGAATCTTAGGCTGGCAGATACCTGTAGGCCTCTTGGAAGCTCTGGATTAATTATGTAAAATGAGGCAATGACATACTGCTTATTACCTGACATTCAAATGATAATATGAAGTATGGCGGAGAGCACTTTACAACTGTCGTATTTTTACTAATTTTGAACGAAAATTCAGACGAACAGCTTCCAGCAAATGGGAAATGTACGTGTATTAACATTCACCATCTACACAGATAATGGCTCCCCGCGAAGCGCTCAGCAAAATTTTTGAAAATTTTTTAACGGCAAATATGTACTTTCAACCTTCCACATCATGCTACAAATTCAAGTGAAAGATCCCATATTGGTATGGGACTCCTACAAATGTTTGGAGATGCATCTCAGCATGTGTTTCGGAAAGTGTTGTGATCAGAATAGTTCCATGTATTATTAACTTGATAATGGTCATGAGATGGAGCGCAAACAGTGATAAATGCGCGCCAAGCGCGCCGAAATTTTTCATTAAATAACATTTCCATGACAAAACCTACATTCAAGCTCTGTATCGAGACACTTTCAATTGCCCAACAAACCTACTGCCACTCAAAAAGCCATTCTTTTACCTGGTAATTCGTTAACAGCTTTCAACTTTGAACAACATTGAGGAAAGGTTTGAAGCGCGCGGAGCGCAAAATTTTGATAGTTTGCTAAGGATTTTAGAAATTCTGATAGTTTGAGAAACATTTGTGATAGAAAAGAATTACAATAGATCCATCATTCGGTCGAAGACACACCTCACCCTATCCCCACTCCACATAAATTTATAGCTTAAACGCCTTTTGGGGTCATTTTAAAAAATTCAGAATTTTTTCAGAAATCGATTGCGGGCAAAGATATGTTTTGAATACGTTTTTTAACCATTTTGCTAATCTGTTGGCATTTTCCTCTCCTTTCTTTTTTCTCTATTTTCTCTTCTTTTCTTCTTTCAGGTTTTTGGCCCCAGGAGGTTCCCTTCCTCATCATAAATCGACGCCTAACAGACTCTGCTCAACCACCTTGTGGTGTATATTTTTCAAATGTATCAATTTTTAAGCATAAGTTTCTAGAACAAAGTGAAGAGTGTGTAGATGCAAATTTCAAGGCCTGGGAGGTGACTATTGACAGGCTGTTTGTCTAAATTTAGCTATAAACAACTTGGTCAAATTGACATTTTTTTGGGGGGGGGGGTCTGTTACTGTGTACTCTCAAGATTCTGGTTAATTGCTTCATTTTAATTCCCAACATTTGAAAATATCTCAGAGAAACGCCCTCCGGTTCCCCGCCGAGGCGATTCCACCTGGAACAAAAAAGGCCTGCATGAGGTTCAGGTGGACCCTCTACGTCGCGAGGGAAGCTCCTACGCCTCGCATTGGGTCGTTGGAACCGGAAACCCACACATAATAAAACCGAGACTTTGCGCCTGAACTGTCCCTACTTTCGAAAGCGAGTCGTTGTCCTGAAATTTTCCACAAACGTCTGCCACTTGTTCCAAGTCTGGAGCCAACACCCCTTCAAAAACCCCAGAACGGTTTCTGAGCCAGTCCAGGGCCTTGCATAACGTTTGTTATAGGCTCATACCACATTCAGTAGCGCATTCCGCTTAAAAATGTGTGAGAGGTGGGACAATTTTGACCTGACACTACCTGCTTGGAGGCTACCATCATTTGCACTCAATCTGTTCAACATGAAGTATACCTAGAGAAGAGACATTACTAAAGGGATTGGCACGAGCCAAAAATATAACATTTTAAGGAACTTTTGTTACAGGTTGTTTTCCTCTGTTTTACCAGGGAACTGCACAGCTCACTGGTCTAACATTGCAAAAGTTGTATAAGATAGATGAAATCTGCTGGGACATTTGCTTTTAAACCTTTTCGATCTCAATTTACCCCGCGACTGGATCGCCTCGCCGACCGGGTTTGTCCGTGGGCTGCTTTTAAGGACACAGACTATGGTTTTTCAGTGGCGGCCAGTGGGGCGAGCATAGACAATGTGACTCCAGATGTATGGATGCTAGAGTGTAAGGGGGGGGGGAAGACCCACTCACACTTTCCTGGATCTGTCCATGATACAAACAGGGAGCTGTTATCCGAATAACAAGTTGTTATTCGGATAAAAACTTCCTGATCCAAATGCGTGATGAAAAGCCTTAAAGAAAATGAATGTGAATTATTTACTTCGGGATTTGCCCAACGAATTGATGCGTGGGGGGGGGGGTTAATTAATTTATTCCAGGAAAAATAAGGGAGTTAAGACTGAACACATATTAACGTACCCTCCCTCCACCCACATTCGGACGGCTATGCTTGCTATATAAGACGATCACTCTAAAAAAGAAACGTTTGTAGTGTTTTTCATGCTATTTGATAACAATAAGAAACATCCCATATGTGCATTCAAAGCCACCGGAAAAAAGACCGAGCCCCATGTAACGCGACATCACGACAATTTGACAATTTTTTCCGAAATGCCGAGTTTGCGTCAGTCGGTATCTCGACAAAAACCAAAATTTTTTCAAGTTACCGAGTTTCACGAAACACGACATCACGACAATTTGTCAAATTTTACCGAGATGTAAAGTTAACGTAAGTCGGCATTTCGACAAAAATCTAATTTTTGGCGAG
>WURT03123820.1:0-11691 GCA_009936505.3 Holothuria glaberrima | reverse complement strand
TCTTACACTACTATACATTACATTTGTTTTTCATCTCTTTAAACCTCTGAAAAGTTCCATAAATTTGAAATAAAATCATCAACTTTGCCACTTCGTTTAAATTTACTGTAGCATTAGAAATATTTGTTGATATCAGAATGCCGTGTGCATAACATTGTGACATCACATGGAACATTTGATTACTGTGGTTCCTATACATACAAATAGCCATTACCAATGTAAACATTCTATACTGACGTAATAATGTAGCTCATAAGCATGCTGATGTTACAAAGTTTCTTAGTCACACAGTAAATTTTATGGTGCGTAAAAGTTGCTGATTTCATTTCAAACTTTTGTCCCTTTCCAGAAGATCTCAGTGATACTGTAGTGATACTGATAGAAAACAACTACAATATTCCCGTAACATATGAAAGGTCATGGAAGTAGATTAAGATTTTACGTCCAAAATTTGCTGCAAGAAGGAAGTCAATTTCAACCATCATAAAGACAACCGATCCCCCGGCTATTTTCATAGTTCATTGTGAGGACTGTGTATAGTGAGCTCTGGGTGAATGACACACAGTTCTTTACTGAGGACTAGGCCTGTTCATGTTTTATGGAACTCTGGCAAAGCTAGGCCTAGCCCCCTACAGTAGGTAAACAATATTTTGAAAAAAATATACCAACAGGACGTAGGCCTATGTTAGTGCAGTATGCTCAGGTCATAAAGTAATATTATTATAAGAAGTATCTGAGTGCTACATATTTACTTAGGGCCTACATTGAGTACTGTGGACGTAGCTGTCAGGCAGTGCCAGTGGTGTAGAGCAAGGAACCACCACCCCTCCCAGCCTTTGGGAATGTAGCCAAAGACTGGGGATACAGTACACTCATGTCTATTATATGGTGACGTTCCCAGGAGCAGGATTGGGAGTGATTAGTACACGCCTGCCTTGTTAACCATTGAGCACTAGTTGAAAAGAAAAGCTCGGCCAATTTTGCCTGTGTTCATCCACACTTACTCTGGTATACTGCAAGGTCCATGATTAGCCAATTGGCTTCCTGACCCTCAAATGTTAAACTAATTAAGCAAGTCCTTTTCATTGGTGTTCTAGTGGCAATAGTATTTAAGTAGGAATAAATAGTTTGTGAATTTGAAATAGACTTGGAGTATGAAAATCAGTGACTATGTAGCCTAATTAATTCTTTTTTTATTCTGTTGTCAGTGGTGTAGAGCATCAGCAAGCAGATTGGGTGGGTATCCATGAAAAGATTTGCCAATTACTCATTCCTCTACGTTCAGTGCATCTGTCATTCTTATCATCAGAAGAACAACGACAGAAGCAGGAAAAAGAAATGCTAGAAAGAAGAGTAAGTTTGATTTTAAAGAGGGATTATTATTGGGTCCCAATGTTATTTCTTTTGCATGGATTCATGTTGTTAACATTGTGTTGTACATGTACCATTTAAGAGTTTCCTGATTGATCATTGCCTGATGGCAAAGCTTTCAGTGGAGTTATTTATTGAATGTAGTGATTTGTTTTGTACATTGAAGTAAATCATGTCACAGTCCTGCTGTAGAAAATCATTACTGAGAGAATGGTTACCCACAATGGAATCTTTACTCACATCCACCTTCTTTCAAGTATAACATTAACATGAAATCATTAAAGGGAAAATGCAGTCCCCCTCAATTTGAATTAGTGTACAGTACCCTGTCATCGAATTCAGGGATGGCTCTAATCAGTCATGAGGCAATATTTTTGTTACTTGTCTGTTAGATTCATGCAGAATAACTCCTTGGTTTACTTTCAATGGTAAGTATTTTTATGCAGGAAAAGATACTTGTGAGCAAAATCAGAGGAAATTTGTAAGGTTTAGGAGATTTTTTAAAGTAAATGTAAGACGACTGGTTTGAATTTCTCCTATTAACATTTGCAACAACCATGAAGTGGAAGTAACCATTTTATAAAAGTAAAGCAATATTTTGTCTAACACCCATACAAAAGCATTCAAATACAAAGATATATAACAAACAACAGTATATGCTTGGTATTTGCCTGCCCATAATTTTAGCTGTTTAAAGTTGATGAATTTGGAATTATTTGATGAGAGAGAAATATTTATAACTGTCAACACTCATTGTCTACTTGTGTTTTTTTTTTTTTCTCATGTTAAAATCATGCTAACATGTGTAATATGTACTCCCTTCAATATAGAAACACATGATAGAATTAACACGTACAACTGGTCAGAAACTTCTGTTTGAAGGCAAACATGAGCAGGCAGTCCCTGCTGCTATGCAGTCTCTCAGATTCAGTATTGATGTCCATGGTTTGGACAGTATCCAGCTGGTTCCATCCTACCTTATACTGGCAGAGGCTAGTATTGGTAAGTTGCGTATCATTAGGTTAAAATAAGCTGGGTACTTCATGCAATGATTATACATGGTTCATACATCTACATCAACAATACTATAGAAAAAACCCAGATGTTATAATTTTTTTCTTGATTAGATAGCTGCTGGTGCAAGTTTAAATGTAAATGAGCTTTCTGTTTTCAGGATTTTTAACTGTTTTTCCTTAGTAGAATTTACCAGTCACATTTTTTTTTTTTTTTTTTTTTGCACTTATAAAGGTATCACACCTTTTTTCTGTGTTTAAGGAGTGCACAGTTTGACATATCTATCAAGAAAAGAAAGACCCATCACAAAGATGAAAGTTGAAATTTTGCAGACTTTTGCCTGAAATATCACCAAATTCTTTTTGTTTTTGACACATGGGGTATTTAACTTCATGATGAAGAGCCTGTTTACACAAGTAGCTAACAAACTTTTCCCTGGGCATGCAACTTCCTGTATTTTACACCCTACATGGTTATTGACTGTCAAACCATTGCTATAGTCGTGTACTTCAAATGAGTGAGTTGCCACTTACTAGGTAGCTGCCGCTATTTGATACACACTAGGGCATGCAACTTCCTGTATTTTACACCCTACATGGTTATTGACTGTCAAACCATTGCTATAGTCGTGTACTTCCAATGAGTGAGTTGCCACTTACTAGGTAGCTGCCGCTATTTGATACACACTAGTGTAAGAAGGACACTTTTGGCCAATTAATGAAATCTTTACAGACTGGTAAATGTTTCTTTGTCAATTCACTTGCAAATTGATTGCATTTTAATTGCAATCCTACTAGCATTGGTAACTGTAGAGAAGTTACATTTGCAGCTATTACTTTCACTTCATGTTCTACATATACAGGTTTACACAAGCTTACTCAGGCAGAAGAGTACTTGGCTCAGGCTCAGTGGACTGTCTTAAAGACACCAGATTGTAGTTCAGCTATCAAATCAAAACTTTACAGGAACTGGGGTCTTCTTTGTGCTGCTCAAGGGAACTTTGATGATGCATTGAGACACATTGCTGATGATGTGGGTATTTTATTTCAAGGTTTTTCATTTGGCATTTGAATTTTTTCTAAGGCCATGTGAAAAACTTACTTGTAGAACATCTCTGCCTAACGTACAAAATGGTTTGACCTCAAACTTCCTTACAGTTTTGTTGCGACACTTAATGTGGTCATAATTTTCATCATTGCCACTGTCATAATAGTGTTATTGTAATCATCCCCATCCCCGTCTACATTATCAATGGCATTTTTTGTTGTCGGTTTTTTGGGTCATTTTTGACTTTTTTGTCATCATTTTTTATTCCTTGCCGAAGGCCGAGGGAATCTATGTGATGGTGATGTCGTGTGTGTGCGTATGTGACGCTTTGCTTGTAAACACGGTTTCTCAAGAAGTTAAACTTTGAGGGATCTCATACTTGGCATGTAAGTTGCCCATATTGAGTAGATGATCCCTATTGTTTTTGGTGGAGGTCAAAGCTCATTTGGGGTCACCAGAGGTCAAAACCTTGTACACACGGTATCTCCAGAAGGGTAAGCGCGAGGGATCTTATACTAAGCATGTGGATTGTCCATATTGAGTAGATGATCCCAATTGTTTTTGGTGAAGGTCAAAGGTCATTTGGGGTCACTGAAGGTCAAATGGTAAAAACCTTGAAAATTGTTTGTAAACACGATATCTCCAGAAAGATAAATGTGAGGGATCTCATACTTACCATGTGGATTGCCCATATTGAGTAGATGATCCCTATCATTTTTGGTGGAGGTCAAAGGTCATTTGGGGTCACCAGAGGTCAAATGGTCAAAACCTTGTAAACACTATATCCCAAGAAAGGTAAGTGTGAGGGATCTCATACTCAGCATGTAGATTGCCCATATTGAGTAGATGATCCCTATTGTTTTTGATGGAGGTCAAAGGTCATTTGCGGTCACCAGAGATCAAAGGGTAAAAATCTTGTAAACACTATATCTTGAGAAGGGTAAGTTTGAGGGATCGCATACTTAGCTTGTTAATTGTCCATATAAAGTAGATGATCGCTATCATTTTTGGTGGAGGTCAAAGGTCATTTGGGGTCACCTGAGGTCTCATGGTCAAAACCTTGTAAACATATCTCAAGAAGGGTGAGTGTAAGAGATCTCATACTTAGCATGTAGATTGCCGATGTTGAGTAGATGACCCCTATTGTTTTAAGTGGAGGTCAAAGGTCATTTGGGATCACCAGAGGTCAAACGGTCAAAATCTTATTTACACTATATCTCAAGAAGGGTAAATGTGAGGGATCTTATGCTTAGCATGTAGATTGCCCATGTTGAGTAGATGATCCCTATTGTTTTTTATGCAGGTCAAAGGTCATTTGGGGTCACCAGAGGTCAAAACCTTATAAACACAATATCTCAAGAAGGATAACTTTGAGGGTTCTCATAGGATGTGGATTGCCCATATTGATTAGATGATCCCTATCTTTTTTGATGGAGGTCAAATGTCATTTTGGGTCTCAAAAGGTCAAAAACTTTTAAATGTGATATTTTAAGGAAGATAACTGTGAGGGATCTCATCCTTGGCCTGTGTATTGTTCATATTTAGCATGTACATGACCATATAGGGTAGGTGAGCCTTATTGTTTTAAGTGGAGGTGAAAGGTTATTTTGGGTCACAAGATTTCAAAAGGTTTTTACCTTATCAACATGATCTCAGTAGGATAATTGTGAGGGAACTCATGCTTGTCATGTGGGTGATTTATGTTTGTTACAGTATATCATATGGCAAGGAATCTCTAAGCCTTTTGGCTTTCTGGTTGGTGTTGTAATTGGGATGTTGTAGAAAACAATCGTATGGCATACCTGTGTCAAGGGTCTGCAAGTTAACTATGTGTCAAGGGTCTGCAAGATTAGCTTTCTCATCAGTTATCCTGTTTGAACCCACTAGGGCTTTCTTTTTAGATTTACATACTTCAAGACTTCACTGTTGATGTTAATAACTTTATCCATTTTGCAGTAGTTCCCTGTGAGTGTCAGTGTCTACTTAATATTAAATTCCCTTAATTCATTTTTATTTGAACCCACTTTATTTCCACAGATCTACCATGCCTCCGAGGAGTTTGGCACTGATGACATTGGGACCTCAGGAGGTTACTTCCATATGGCCAATGTATTCTTTCGACAGAATAGGATGGATGTTGCCGACTCATTATATTCCAGAGTGACAGACATTTGGCATGGGCACCTTCTTAGACTGGTCCTGGCTAGAACAGAAAGACCAAAGACTCCTGCTGGAGTTGGAGCTGTAGCTGTTGAGCTGAAGAGAGAAGAACCAGAGTCTCTAGGTATGACAAAGTTCAAGGCTGCAAAATGCTACTAAAAGCAGAATTTATCAGGTTGGGCGTACAGCTAGCAAACAATCTGCTATCTTTGATTTGAATTCCTCAAACTGACTCAGATGATGGTTTGTTTGTCATTAAATTATGTTACTGACAAGCACAGGAAGTGTACCATTTGAGACTTCATTCTCAATACTTCTTCAGTTGTACATCGAACCATGTAGGATCTGACCCAGGTGCATAGCTTCAGGATTACAGGCAAGGTAGGAGGTGGGGGTATTCCCTGCCCTTAGTGCATGGGTAAACTGTTAATATGATTTCAGGGATTGATGTCATAGATTTTTATACCTTTCGAGCAGAAGGTAGCTATGCAGACACCTTCATAGGGATATGAGGCAGAGTTTGGGGTTGCAGTCCCACCCATCTGGACAGAAATTTGCTATTTTAAGGTACGAGATGTGCTGTTTTGTGGGCAAATTTGGTTAAAGTGTTTGCAAAAATGTCTCCCCCCTCTCTTCCCCTCCAATTGAAAGTAGTCCCTAACCATGTCATATTTATGCCTGTGACTTTTTGTGATGATTGTCTATCTCTTAAGATCCAGAAATGATGCAGGCTATTCTTAACATACTAAGTATGTACATGCTGGGAATAATGGTATTGTCCAAGGTATGATGCAGGCTATTCTTAACGTACTAAGTATGTACATATTAAATTAAGCTGGGAATAATGGTATTGTCCAAGGTATGATGCAGGCTATTCTTAACATACTAAGTATGTACATATTCAATTAAGCTGGGAATAATGGTATTGTCCAAGGTCAGTCATTTGCGGTGGAAATCGCGAAAAGTTATTAACAATGCATGTCAAGGTTAAAATCACTGATACAAATGTATTGTAGTGAGTGCAAGAACCCTATTGTTTTGGCAGAGGTTATATAGGGTCACCAGGGGTCAAACTCTTAAAACCTTGTTAACACAATATCTCAAGATAGTAATCATGGCTATTTTTTCATACTTAGTGTGTGGATGCCTCATGGTAAGAAGAAGAACCCTATTGATTTTGCTGGTCAAAGATTATCTATGGTCACCAGGAATCAAACTCTTAAAGCCCTTGTTAACACAATATCTCTAGGAAGGAAGCTTGGATAGATTTCATACATGGGTGTTGGGTTGGATAGTTGGATGCCTCATGTTAAGAGGAAGAATGCTGTTGCTTTTGCTAGAGGTCAAAGTTCATCTGGGCCCACCAGGGGTCACACAGAGGAAACCATATTAACATGATATCTCAAGGTAGGAAACACATATGTATACTTTTCATATTTGTATGAAGTAGATACCCCATTTACTTTTGGTAGAGTCATAAGTCATCTGAGGTCAAACTCTGAAAACCTTTTCAGCAAGATAAGAAGCATGGATACTTTGCATAATTCACCTGGTGCTACATTAAATCCAGTAGAAACCAGAAAACTCAAAAGGCATAGTGATTCCTTGCCATATGCTATATTGTAATTTTTGACAAACATGAATCACCCACATGACAAGCATGACAAGTGAGATCCCTCACAGTTATCCTACTTGAGATATCATGTTAGTAAGGTCAAGACCTTTTGAAATCTTGTGACCTTAAACGACCTTTCACCTCCACTTGAAACAATAGGGCTTACCTACCCTATATGGCCATCTACATGCTAAATATGAACAATCCACAGGTCAAGTATGAGATGCTCCACAGTTATCCTCCTGGCTCGACTTAAACCAATTGGTTAGAAACTGGGCGGTAAAACCTCATCTAACTAGCACAGTTATCCTCCCTAAAATATCATGTTCACAGAGTGTTGACCTCTGGTGACCCCAAATGAACTTTGACCTGCTCTAAATTTAATGTAGCGTTGTCTACTCAATATGGGCAATCTACATGTTAAGTATAAGTCCCTCACACCTACCCTTCTTCAGAAATAGTGTTTAAAAGGTTTTAACCGCTTGACCTCTGGTGACCCCAAATGACCTTTGACCTCCACTAAAACTATTAGGGGTCATCTTCTCAATACGGGCAATCTACATGCTTCGTATGAGATCCATCACAGTTACCCTTCTTGAGATATAGCGTTTAGAAGGTTTTGAATGTTTGACCTCTGGTGACCCCAAATAACCTATGACCTCCACTAAAATTAGTAGGGACCATCTAGGCCATATAGGCAATCCAAAGGCTAAGTGTGAGATTCCTCACAGTTACCCTTCTGGAGATATCGTGTTTACAAAATTTTGACCTTTTGGCCTCTCATGACCCCAAACGACCTTTGACCTGCACTAAATTTAATGTAGCGTTGTCTACTCAATATGGGCAATCTACATTCTAAGTATAAGTCCCTCACACCTACCCTTCTTCAGAAATAGTGTTTAAAAGGTTTTAACCGCTTGACCTCTGGTGACCCCAAATGACCTTTGACCTCCACTAAACTATTAGGGGTCATCTTCTCAATACGGGCAATCTACATGCTTCATATGAGATCCATCACAGTTACCCTTCTTGAGATATAGCGTTTACAAGGTTTTGAATGTTTGACCTCTGGTGACCCCAAATGACCTATGACCTCCACTAAAATTAGTAGGGATTATCTAGGCAATATAGGCAATCCAAAGGCTAAGTGTGAGATTCCTCACAGTTACCCTTCTGGAGATATTGTGTTTACAAAATTTTGACCTTTTGGCCTCTCATGACCCCAAATGACCTTTGACCGCCATAAAAAACAATAAGGATCATCTACTCAATATGCGCAATCTACACACCAAGTATGAGATCCCTCGGAGTTACCCTCGAGATATTGTGTTTACAAGCAAAGCGTCACATAAACACACATACACACACACCTTACTCTGTGATGGCTCTCTAAGCATTTTTGGAGTTTAAGACTGAAGACATACATACAAGTCGATTTTACATACAAACTGAGGACATCATTGTTATCTCGAGATAACAGTGATGTCCTCAGTTTCCTTTGTGTTTCCTTCCTTAACCCTAACTTTAACAATAGACTATGTATTGTTAAAATTCAGAGGACATAAGAAATGTATTGAATTTTCTTCTGGAAATGAAATCCATTGTTTAGGTCCTCAGTCTTACCTTAAAACAAACTGACACCTACACACACGACATCACCATCACATAGATTCCTTGAGTTTTCATCAAAGAATCAAAAAATGAATTTGAACACAAAACTGTTTTTGTCCAACAAGTTAAGATCTTTCAACCAGGGACTGAAAGAAATGGTACAATGTGTCTGTTTGGGATTGCATGAACTAATTATCAAAACCACAGTGCATTTTTGCATTTTTTTTTCTTTTGTTTTTCTGGATATAGCTAAGGTCTTTTAACTTTTGAGGTTGTGTAGGTACCAGACATGCTTTCTACTTGTGATATTTGATGAAATGCTGAAGCATTACATTCAATAGTTGTTCCTTGGCCTCAATTATATTATTTACTTTATAGAGGTATTTGTTAAGAAGTGATGGGTAGGAAAAAGGCTGGTTAGCAGAAAAAGAGGCCTTTGCAGGATGGACTGAGAACACTATGAGAGAATAGGTGCAAATTTTGCACCTCCTTCCCGTGTAGAGACCTCCGAGTTACACAGAAAGGGTGCACCTCCTTCCTGTGTAACTCGTCACAGGTCTCTAGCTATAGCCTTTCTTCACCAAAGCAGATGTTAGTAGCTGTCTGACATGGTCTGCTCTTTTTTTAGATGAGGCCCAGGAAGCAGAGGCTAAACAAGTACTTCATTCCATCCATGACATAAGAGAGCAATCAGCTAATGAAGATAATGTGGTCATTGCAAAAGTGAAGCATGCCCTCGCTATGCTTTACTTTCTTCTTGGTGATGTCGCAAAAGTGAGTACGAAGGCATTTGCTCACTATTTTTGTATCATTTTTTTCTCAACACATAACATGTATTGAGATGTTGTCACACTAGCTGGTCACTAGCTGAAGCCTAAATTCTTTGTGACATTGTCATTTTGTGGCTGTTTATGACCCTATTTGGAGAGCAAGTACTTTTAATGAAGAGGAAAAATATAAGATCTGTGAGATTTGTACTTGTTGACTTTGTTGGGATATTTTGGGTGATTAGGGTTCAAAGACTACTGAAAATGAAAACAGAACAATGGCAGCCCATTGTTTGTTCTCCCATTTCCATGCTGGGAAATATCCCTTAGCTACTTTTAAGATTTCTTTCCTGTCATAGCAGGTGTACGGCGGATTAAGCCAAGTTCAATAGAGTATTGTGTGTGTGCATTCACCCATGAAGCCACTCAGGAAATGTCCAGTGACCAGCACAATGGAAGCAGTATGACAGCATTCTTCCATGAAGCTGAACACAATAGCCACTGTGGGTGTAAAGATTTCCCTTTTTTCTGCTTGGGTGATTCAGCTTTTTTCAATTGAGCTAAGGGCACTTTCCTCTCATGTCCCATGATCCCTTGCAAGCATTTAGTCTGCTATTGAAGCTGGCAGAAATCATGAGGTTACTTTGAGTTCTTTGCCCATGGTACTCACATAGGAAACGAATCCTCTAGAAGGCTGTATAGTGGACAGATAAGGTCACACAGCCCTTATGCATGGTTGATTTTAAAATAATTGATCATTCACAGGTGATCTGGACACCCAATCCTGTACCTGTACATGATGCTTACTGAAGGGTGAAATGGCAATTATCAGGGTCACACTTTCTCATGTTCACCATAACATTGTAGAAGGGAGTTGCAGCAGTGCAGAAAGATTGAGATATTGTAATCATGCAAAAAGGATTATCTTTTGTAGCCAAAATGTTGACCTGGCCTCCAGGATAAAGCCTTAGCCAGAGATGAGTTCTAAAAATTATTGCTTGTGTGACTGTCTCCCTGGTGACTGTAACTAACTCAGTCTGCTGCTGCCTGTGGCAGATTTCATTTCATGGTATCTTTTGGACAATTTTCTGCCCAACTTCATGTACTGCTTACAGTTATCTGATGACCCTTTTGTTTATGACTTAGGAATCATAGGTTTACATACTATAGCGCCTTCTCAAACTCTAAATTTACATTTTTGGTATCTGACAACGTATGTGGGTAACATATATTTTGCATTGCAGTTTTGGGATCAATGGAACTCCCCTCCCTTTAATGATTTTACCCCACTGATAAAATGATGTGGCTTCTTGTTTGATTTACAAATGCTCTAGTCTTTTTGTGCATGTGTATATGAACATTTCTTGACAAAATAAGCTTTCTGCATGATGCAGTATGAAAGAAGAATTTTCATAAATTTTCATGTGACATGCACATACTTTACAAGGTTCATGCCTTGAGCAAATAAATAGTGTAATTGAGTGTCTGCATGAGACCTTGAAATAGAAGTGATAAAGGTTTAAATTTTAAAAAGTTGCCAAATTTTGTGAAGCCAGCATCTCAAAGAGTTTTAAGGTTATGCAGGGGGCTTATACAACAAATTTTTAAATTCAAATTTTTTAAGAAAATTAACTTTCAATTTCTCTAAGTGAGTTTTAATTTGAAGTGGAATCTTTTCAGTGTAAACTTATTCCGATTACTCTACTGCAGAATCATCCATCTCATACATATTCTCTCTGTAGTTTCTGAGAAGAATATTTTCAGTTTATAATATTCCCTTTGGATCAAAGTTGTATCAAATCGAGACTAGAATTAGGACCTTTCAAAACTACCTGTCTTAATAAATTTTAGAAAATTTTCCTGTTGCAAGAATACAACCAGAAAGCCCAAAGGCTAGGTGATTCCTTGCCGAAAGAGGGATGCGTTGTTACACAGTTCAAATTTTTACTTCTTGACTACATCATTTTTGGTTTCGATGAAAGAGAAACCTATGCATTCATGATGGCGTGTGTATGTGTGTGTGTGTGTATGTGTGTTTGTGACACTTTGCTTGTGCACGCGATATCTCAAGAAGGGAAACTTCTTTGAAGCTCAAACTTGTTGTGT
>WURT03123809.1:0-11691 GCA_009936505.3 Holothuria glaberrima | reverse complement strand
CTGTCATTGCAATAAATAGCTATATCTCTAGAACGGAACAAGCTATAATAAAGCTGTTTGCTGCTACTTGTTTGTAACTTGTTGCTTTATCATATGTACCTACTCAAAAAGCAGTATTTCTTTGGCCTTTAATCAAAGTTACATAGTGCCCTCTCTTATACTCGGAATTCTTTCTCATACCCGGCCTGGGGAGCTTGTTCTTTTCCGCAAGTCAAGAATGATGCCACGCATGATGTGAGAGTGTGACTGCTTGAGCGGCTGAGCAGAGGCCACGTAAAGTTGTTAAGTTATCCTGTTTCACAAGGGGACGTAGCTCTTTTGGGGAGCAGAACCCCTTCATGGATAACGTCTGTTCCAGCATTCAAGCGGGAGTGACTTTTAAAAGAAAGGTCTAAGTTCAAATCAAGGTTAAAGGTCTTATTCAGAGGCAAATAAGAGTCTTGCAATCGACTCAAGAGCATAATATTAGGTAAACTAGATTTTTATACTATTTTTCTACGGAAAAAACGGAGCAAAAAAATGTTGTTTTCTATTTTTAATCATTCTCTGAAAACTTTACTGTTTATAGTCGATACTGAAACGATAAGGCCAAGTGATTTCTTCGAAAGGTCAACTGTGACGTCACTGGCCGGAGTCGGGCGGATCATTTACATTAGCTAGTATGCATTATAGGCCTACTGTGCTTTTCTCTTACATGGTGATCGGAAGTGGAGAAGAATTGTGAAGAATTGCATAGTCAGGGGTTGATATGCTACAGAAAATACCTAGAATCAGTTTTTTCCTGCTTCCAACTTGCAGAGGCAGAAAATCTCGTCGTTGGGCCCATGTCAGGTTCGATAACATTTCGCGCACACGCGTTTTCTCAACTTTCATCGCCATACATATACTGTACTTTACTGATGTATGGCGTTTTGCACTCTGTCATGCTTCGTTTACTACAGGACAAAATTACGCTACATTCACTTAACCCTGTGCAAAACTTTACAAGAAACGATATTCATCTAAGACTCTTACCTCCGACCTAGGATCCCTCCAAGTCCATTCGAATTATATGTTTTCTTTGGATCAGAGTAGTATTTACGCTATCTTTGCATGGATTTTTCAAAGCAATGCTTGAACGTCGCGCTTACTTATGTGGTCAGAATTTATACAAGGTAACTACACCTGTTGTGAAACTCCCACACTTCCGTACCAGGCCAGAGTCATTCGTAGGCCTGTGCAGGCCGTTTTCCTTTTTTAAATTTTTGAAATTGAATGAAAATTGACGGAGATATAGTTTCGTTCCGTTGCCCTTTTTTGGAGCTAAAACAGCCAATTTTGGGTCATTTTTGGTGGAATTTTTAACATTTTCTCGAAAACTGCACAACATTGAGGCGTAATCTATCCACAGAGCGCTTTGATACCTTTGGCTCATCATTAGTTCAAATGGGGATCGTAAGTCTGACAGAAGGGTATGATCATTAAGGGTGAAATTAATTTTTGATGTAAAATTTCGCGATTTTAGCCATTTTTTGAAAAAAAAATGGACATTTTAACCGAATTTGTCAAACTTGGCTCCCAAATTACATGCACCACAAAAAGCCATCTGTGGTCTATTCTGTAGTTTTGAATGGTGTTTGTAGGTTAAATAATGATGAAACTACAATTTTTTGAAAATTTCAAAAAAAAAAAAGGTAGCGTGCGGACCTAAAGGCTCCATAAGGAAGACGATAAGTAGAGATTTTTCTGGTGTTGAACTAGGCCTGTCACAAAGCATTTCCATGCGAGTGAATTCGCGAAAGAAAAACCACACATTTTCCGAATTTTGGAAGCGGAAAGAGCTGAAGGTAACCCCCTTCCCCACAATTCGTACCGGCTATTCCATTTAGCACACCACCAGGAACGAGCGAAGGTCTTCCCAGCTCAGAGAACGAAATAAAGTGGGTTTAAATTTAATTTGCCATCGTTGTAGCCTGAACACCGATGTCAGCCCTAAACACACGAGTTCCCAGAAAAAAGGGCATCACGTAGCCTGGGCGAATATTATTTATATTTTACCATGGCTGGGAACTTATTTGAACCTAACCAGGCTTAGTCTACTCACATTTCACAGCAGTAGCATAGTGGGTTGTAATGTTCCGCACTGAGGTAGTTAATTGGCCATGGCAGAATAAAAAACAAGATTAATGTTAACTGTTATGCAACATGATTATCTTTAAAATTTACTTTTTTCAGTATTACTGTTCATCGCGTCTCTTTCAATTACAACATTACCCGCCATCTATCTAGATAATATATCAAAGGTTTACGCTGAACACAAGAAGCTCGTAAACTCGCATGTAAACTGCTGTACACGACTCCGGCCAGTGA
Organism: Holothuria glaberrima; assembly: GCA_009936505.3. Lineage (NCBI taxonomy): Eukaryota > Metazoa > Echinodermata > Holothuroidea > Aspidochirotida > Holothuriidae > Holothuria > Holothuria glaberrima. The sequence goes on along the minus strand of WURT03123809.1, from coordinate 9,342 downwards.
CGTTACGCGCTTGATCTAAGCCACGCCCCCGTTTTCATTGCGACATTTGAAAATAGTATTTTTAGCCGTTATGTCGTATTTTCAGAACATATTTTCTCAGCAATGCAAAGGGCTATTCTGAAAATTCAAAGTGTCTATTAAGCAGAACAAATAGTAGTTTCTGCTCACTTCGAATGAGACGAAAATGCATTTCCTCTGAATAAGACCTTTAATATGTTCGGAGGGTACTTATTCTAAGCATTCTGGTGCAATTTGCATTGAAATCCGATGTGTGATTTTCAAACAATTAGGGTTAACATTGCCACATTTTCAACACAAAATGAACTTGAAGCAAGCACGTCATAGCCTCACATAAATGAGCAGTCTATTTATTTTTCTTTAAAGTTTACAACCAATTTTCTCCTCCATAATCCTATGTTACTGGAATGTAATTGCATGAGATGCTTGGCAATTTTACAAATTTCGTATCCCACATGGGGAGGTCCTATCCCTATTGACTTCAAAGTCAACACAACAGATTGAAAAACAAAGGGAACTTAGCGTTTCTTATCAATGTGAGGAAGTGATATAACCTCTGCTTGCCTCTAGCTCACTTTGGGTCACAAATGCGACTTCAATTGCCGATATCTCGAGTACTGTATGCCCGATTTGAGTCAAAGTTTCAACAAATTTCATAGATTTAGTTCCACTTTCGCATATGAAAATTAATTCTTTGCTTAAACTTTTCCTTCAAAAAATGAAGTATTTAGCACGTTGGTCTGGTGGCTTGCATGGGGTACTATCAGGTGACGTAGTACTTTGGGGAGCAGAACTCTATATTTATTTTGCCGCGCTTCCGATCTTATTTTCCCTTAACAATGTCATCATAGCTGAAGACATTAAGGCCCCCTTGTTGTCCCATGGATTTGTAAAAAGTTGCCTTCTCCAAATGAGTTGTCATGTTTAAGACAAATTTCCATTGCCTCTTAAATGCATTCAATGGAAAATTTGCTGTGTTCAAGACTATCTAAGAACAGATTCAAGCCTCAAAGGATTATCAATGTTTGGGAACGGGGCAGTTATGTGTCAGGATACCAAAATAGCTGACTAGAGCAGCGGCCTCTTTCATTAACATGTTCAAGAAGTCAGAAGTGTCCAGCACCAACCTAGTACCGCCCCTCACAGTACGTACCTTACAAAATTAAAACAAAAACTGACACAGACTACTTTTTCTGCAAGGAATTATGTAAGGGACGGTCTGATTCTGTGTAAGGTATACTTCCGGGAATCATTATTAAGACTGCCAGAGGATGTTTAAACTGCTCTTTTCTCTATATGAGGGATTAAGGGAAGGGGCTAGGTACTGGTTTCAAGCTGGTATAGGCCTGTCTGTAAAAAGCTTGTGTATTTTCAAAAGACTCCAAAAAGCTACGGATCAAATAAGTTTTTTCAGTTAAAAATAATTTATGACACTCTTACTCTAATCCAGGACTAGGGTAGGTGTGGGTAGAATGGCAAGGGAGGGTCGAAACAATCTTTGAAGTGCCACTCCTTCCTCCTCCACCATATCCCAAAAGTGGCTTACATCTTTGTCAAAAAGCTATTTTGAATCTGGAATGGAGCAAAGAACCGTGAAGTTATTAAACCGACAGATACCTGCGAATTACAGCTCTCAAGATGTGCCCTCAAAGCAAGGTAATTGCAGACATACATTTGTTCCACACTTCCATATAGCTCATCTTAGCGTCTCCGGACCACAATATCTAGCCAGTGCAAAACAGTACACGTCTTAAAAATTTATATTAATTAACATGAAATTGATGGCAACAATTCTTCTAAACCGAATTGTGTATTGACTCCTGTTTCAGTCAAAATGTAAAACATGAATAAATTTAACTATAAAGGTTTTTGTTACAGTTTGTTGTGTAATTATTTTAAAAAAAAAACTATCCTGACTGGAATAAAATTCTTTTTTCGGTAACACTGTTATTGTTTCAAAGAACAGAATTGAACAGAAATGTTCATTTAAATTCGATCATGTTTGTGTACAGTAACTGTCGTTTTTGTAAATAGTGGTTACTATTGTCGGTTGCAAGTCTGTTTATAAAAGTTAATGTCTTTCAATGATTCAATCGACTGAACAATTACAAGAATTTATTTAAGTTATCTTGGTTTTTCTCTAAAAAGTCTTTCGGTTGGATGAGAACGAAAACCAAACGTTACCCCCGAGGGGGTTCTGCCCTCCGAAAGAACTACGTCCCCTGATAAGACGATATATTAGTAAATTAACCAGCCTCTCGGCCATCACATGTGCGTCATCAGGGGCGGCGCCAGGGTATTTTCATAGGGGCAAAGCATGGGACGAGTGATCACCGTCCTGAGGGAGAGGTCTAAGGAGAGGGGGTGTCCCCTCCCCTTTGAGAAATTTTTGTTAATATAAGGTTGCTTAGATGCAAAATGGTGCTGTCTTTAATATCTTTTGGAAACTGATCATATATTCCTGGAAAATGTTCAAAATTTAGTGAGCTCTAATTTTTTGGTTGGGTGAAAGAGCACCGGCCTGGGGGAGGGGTCAAAGAAGAGGGGGTTTTTCCCTCCCCTTTGAGAAACTTTTGTTAATTTAAGTTTGCTTAGATGCAAAATGATGATGTTTTTGGTATATTTTTTTAACTGATCATATATGGCTGGAAAATGTTCATAATTTAGTTAATTCTAAATTTTGGTTGGGGAGAGTAGCCTTTGTCGTCTAAGAGTAGGGTATGTTGTCAACAAACCCACTGGAGCCCCCCTCCCCCCCTTGGATACTTTTCTGCCTCCTATTTGGGAAAGTTTTTACCCAAAAATACGTGCGTGGAGTCCACAGAAACATTCTTGAACTATTACGAAAATGTTCTTTGCTTCATTTGTGCATTATGAAAGGGTATCTAAAGGCTGGCAGACACCGGAACAGGGCCTCCTAGAAGATCTGGATTAATTATATAGATCAGATAAAGGCCTACCCCACCCGTCCTCTTCTATTCTTCTTTCTCTTTCTCTTCCTCCTTATTTCTCTTCCGTTTTATCCTTTTCTTGCAAATGATAGGGGCGGTCTCCCCGTACCCCCTGTGGCGCAGCCCCTGATTTTGTTTGCTCTTTTTCAGTAGTGATTGACTCAAAATTTCTTCATACAGTAAAAATTGTGTTGTGTACTGCCACCTACAATTCAAAATTCGTTTTCTGTGGATTAATCAGTATAGATAACACCAAAATATAGCACAATAAGGAAGACATATAATATTACTGCAAAGTTTCATTCATTTTATTAAATGATTTTAACTTTTTTATTGTCTAAATGTTCATTAAGTGATTGACCCATGATACCCCCAGCATATATGTTCACGTTCTAAAAATTAAACGGTCACATGATGGGACTGGAGAGACGGTAATTTTGAGATTGCCAAAGATAACACAATCCGGACAGGAAAAACACATAGAGCGATGGTTCACTATAGATCAAAGGTTCGCTACAGAGCGAAGATTCCCTTGAATGAAAATGTACTCCGAGTTAGAAGTAGAGATAGGGTTCTGGTTAAATACAGATTCATGGTTCAGGCGAATCCCCTGGTGCACAAGTCAGCTGTCGGTATTTGTTGGTGTAACTTGCAATGATACGCGCTTTTCCTCAAAGCGAGGGAGCACTTTTTGCTCTGTGACATCATATGCATAAGGTCTTATAATAACTTGGCGTTAGCGGTACTACTCTATTGTTTTACGTTTACTCTCGGTTCCTGTACTCTTTTTGTATGTGTGACGTATAATGGCCATAGTGTTAATGGAATATTAAACCTGCATTCACTTAAACAATGGAGAAAACGGAGAACGTTACGCTTACCGTTGAGATTGTAAGTTTCAGGTATTTTGTAACAGACAATTTAAGTATTCATATTGTGATAGCTAGGTGACATACCGTAACACCTCACCCCACCACACCCCCTACAAAATTATGTGTCTTAAACTTTTTTCGGACGATTTTATTTTTTGAGTTAAAAAACCGTAGGGGGCAAATGCCTACCCTGCCCCCTGTGGCGCCACCCTGTGTATCATGCATGCATGGCATGTATGGCTCCGTTTCAGACTGCCTTGAAAGAACAGATATCACTCATCATCAAGTTTCCTTGTACAAATCAAGCAAGTAAGAACCACCTTAATCAGTTTCAAGAGGTGTTGCTATACGAAATCGTTGGATTAGGCAAATAAGTTCCATATGGTGGCGGTTTGCCCTTTGGTTATATTTATGACTGAAAATTTGAAAAAATGTAATGATTGATTACAAAATTCTTACTACAAAAACAATAATGTGTCGTGTGGAAACATTTTGGAAAAAAATAAATAATGTTATCGTCCGTTTCTGATAAACTCAAACTCAACACTACATTAAGTGATGAAAATGAGTATTGTATACATTGCTAAGATATTAACAAAAATGTAATGTTCGATTATTAAAGTTGCAAGTGCACAGGCATTTTACAGAGTATTTTCCATACTTTTTTTCCAAAATTCCCCGACTCCCTGGCGAAGAGCCAAGGGCCGAACCCAAAGGTTACTCCCGAGGAGTTCTGCTCCCTAAGGAGCTACGTTCCAGAAGATACAACAAACCTAATTGACCAAGTTCTCGACCCTCAGACCCCAACATCATGGTTCTGCCACGCTTGGTCCCGTTCTAGACTGGCTGAAAAAGAACAGATACTGTAACCATCTACACATGATCTCAGCTTAAAGGCCGAGAAGCGAGCAAGAAGGTCTTGATCAGCTTCGATTAGCGTATCTATGACATTATCGGTGAAAGGCAATTGAGTTTCATATGATTGCGGTTTCCTCGTTGGCCATTTTATAATCTTAAAATTAACAACAATGTTATCTTTGTTTTCAAAATAAATACTATAAACATAAACAACATATCAGTTGTAATTATTTTCAAAAAAGGTAAATAATATGCTCATCAGTTACTGATAAGACCAACTCAAAAATGCATTATGTCATGAAAAATAACCACTGCAATGAAAATATCATAAAAATTACCTTCGTCCACTTAAGCATACTGTTCCATTTCGTAGTAAAGCTGCCAATTTACAGACACTTTTACAGTGTTTTGTGTCATTCTTTAGTTCTGTAATTAAAAGCCACAACCGCAGTTTGGGCGCTGATTTAACATCATCATAATTATAAAAGTAATTTCATTATAAAGTTTTCAATGAATATAAAACTACAGCACTGTGTTGATAATAACTGAAAACATATCTTGATCTATATTGATTAACTGCTTCAGTGAAAATTTCAGACTATTCTGCTAAAGGGTAAAAGATAAAAAAAATTATTTTCTTATTTTAAAATAGAATATTATGTTTGCTTTTTGATAAACCCAAATTTCATATTAACTGTCTTTAAGTTGAAAAAAATAAATGTTGTTTCAAATACATCTTTGATTAAAACATTTAAACACAAACAAGCAGTAATAACGTCTGCAAATTAACAGATACTTTTAAGAGTGCATGTTTACCATCATGGGGATTTATCGCTCATGAAGCGAAATTGCTATAATATTCTTTTATGATTATCCCCCATTTTCCCATCAATGCTATCTTTTGAACGACAAAAAAAAAATTAAAGGTAACACTAAGATAATACATGATGGCGTCTGGATGGATTCCCCTTGCAGCCTCTCGCATTGAAAACAAGAGAAATGAACTTTGGACCCATCCTACTTGTGTAAGCTACATGCATGTCTGGAGTTATAATTCAATGTACTATTCTATGGCAACCATTTTAATTTTGAAACTTAATAAAATAGATAGGTTGAACAAATTATGAATAAGCATAAATCACACACCAATCGGAAGACGCCAAACGATCTATTAATAATGTAACTAATTTGCTCCACAGTCGTCTGTAGATCTTTAAGTGCGCAACGTGTGTAGGGTGTAATCTTGCAAACTGTAAACACATTTGATCACGCTCATTGGACCAGTGAAAGTTAGGATCTGAACAAGTGTCTCATTTTTCTCATGAACTGAACAACTCAATATATGAAATGTTTAAAGTATACAGAAATAAATTATGCCTCACGATATAAAACTCTCCCAATCAGGAAAGGTCAAAAGTTAAGCAAAGCAGGTGTTATTTTAAACCTCACTTCACCAAATATATTAAATAGCAATCTAAAAGTTTTGTTTCAGTTACGCTTTAAAAGTAGCTCGTCATAGTTACAGTTAATTTGATAAAATTGCACCTTGTTATAGTTTACTGGTTAGAAATGTTGAGTGACCAGTCATAGTCTAGTAAAGTGTCCTTTCCGGGTTGTAACTCTATTTGGAAGAAATTTCAGGTTCTCATCTGCATATGCGATTTCCCAGATCCTTGGGGCTGTAAAAGCATAGTGAAGCATTTGTTTTTTGAGTTTGGAATTTCGGGGAGGGGGTAACAGCCCCTTCCCCGTAGGCTACGATTCTGAAGTGGGAGATAGCTGGAAGGACTTTTCTCCGAAAGTACGTTCGACCGAAAAGTAACCAGATACATTTCAAGTTGATTGTACGCTATCTCGTTCGAGATGGAAGGGGGAACACAAAAACATAGTTGAGACGGGACACATGAAAGAACAGTCGAACACTTCTTTGTGCTACATAGTATATGTGTTGGTGCACGAAGAGATACAATAATCCCTACTAATCTTTACTGGGGAGAAGGCAAGGGCTTAACATGGCAAAAGCAACCAAGAAGATGATAAGCTAAAACTAATCGTCGGCTTTGGTTGCAATCAAAAGTTTTCCATTTACTACAGTGCGACTTTGAATGTGAAAATCATAATCCTATTCATTAACAGTGGTTTATTCTGAAACCTGGGGGTATGATGGAAACGAGCCAACGGTGCCGAAGGCGCGCAGGTGGGCAAAGCGCTCCTCCTGATGGCGTGGGGTCTATGGGCCAGCCCAAGGGCTTCTGTTTGGGTCCAAGGGAAAAGTAACGGGATCAAATTAGACACTGTTACAGCTACTTTTGTAGCAATAGTTAGTTGCTCCGTTACGCCATTGAGAATGTAACTCGTTACACGGTTCCACCGTGCGACAGAGTTCTGTTACACAAAATGTAACTCGTTACAGTAACGGCGTTACTTGTAACTTATTTTTTCTCTGGTTGATTTTGGAACAAAAAAATAAAAAAACACGCCAGATATGATTAAAGCCGAAACTATGACATTACGACCCAATTTACCCATGCTTGTACAAGCTCTGTAATGATTTGGACATAACCTCTGAATACCAAGCCTACTGTGTGGAATATTATCGTACATTAATGAGATTTAAATCATGCATGACCTTTCATACCATTGGTAATGATTGTTTTTCAATATGCCCTTTCATTAGGAGCTTGCGGACGAAGCAGGTGATCAGCATTTTGTTGGTTTACAAAATCTATAATTATTATGACGTAAGCACAAAATATTAGACAGAGAATTGCTTGAAATAAATATTTGCGCAATCAGATCAAAATAAGCGAAGATATTTTTAATAATTTGTGCAAATTACGGCAGTAGGCCCAAATCTAACGAGTTAGATCCTATTAAGTATAACTTCTAACACCTGCTGACTCAATTAGATTGTACATAAAATTTTGTAGTTCAACATTATTGACTGCCCGTTACATTTCAACTGTTATTGAAGTACTGGAACTTTATTTCAACCATATATGTATCACGGTACCAGCTGATATAAACAATCATTTGTAAGAAAAAAGTTTATGATAAATACTGTATACAAAATGATTATAAATGATATAGTGAGGGGAAGCCAGAGAAGCTTTAAGTTGTGCATGTATGGTTCCCAAACATCGATTGGACATTACACATGGCGAAAGTAAAAATATTGTTCACACTGAATGCACGACGAAAGTACCTCAGAGTACACCAAACGATACGAAAAAGAAAAACAACAAATGCCTTAAAGAATAAGGGAAGCTAATTTCTAGAAACGTTATTAGCTATAAGGAAACACTCCGAATGAGTTTTGAAACAATTAAGAGTGGATCGACTTCTTATTGTTTTAGTGCGATTGTTTCCAATTTTGAACAGCCCAGGAGAAAATTCCAATAGAATCCCATAAAGTTCCATACAAATTTTCTATAGGAATGAATGGGACCAAAAGGAATATATGGGGCTCCTTTACGAACCCGTTGGTTTCAATGGGACATCCATGTAGTCCCATGAGCTCTTTTAATTTGAAAGCTGTTTTTACGGGAATTAACAGGACTTTCTATTGGTGCAACGGGATCCCATTACTCAGTAATTGACATGACAAAGTGATAAGTACAATCCCTAAGTTTAACATAATAAAAACTGTCACTTAATTGATACAATTAGCTGTGTTAACATAAAAATGGAGGGAGGTTTCTTCCTGATCTCGCCTGACGTTTTCAGCTTTCCCCTCCCATAACCCTCACATAAGTTACACACAGATACGTATCTCTTGCATGGTTATAATGAGAAAAAGTTTCCCTTCCCTTATAAAGCAGGTCTTCTCAATGCCACTTCCTCAATGTTACCCCTCCATTTTCCCATTGCCCCTTTCACATCACCTTCCAACTCCTAGCTGGCAATTTGCCAAGCTTGTATTTTTATCCCTGGGCCCTCCCCGGTAGAAATTCTGTACCCCTCTCAATATTCTCAATATTTTGAAAATGCTCATATTGACTTTTACCATTTCAAACAGTTAAGTTTGCTCAAACGGATCTTCGTTCCCATTCCTTCCCCCTACCTATTTTTTCATAAATTTCTCTACCCCTGAAGATTACAACACCGAATGGTCACTAACATGCGGTACTATGAAAGGGATTTTTGGCATACCACAGTAAAATCATATTGTCAAAATTTAAATGTTGCAGGACCTTCCCTGATATTGTTGTGGAAGTTTGCAGGATTCTAGGGGCTATAAAGTTTGTTTTAAAGATTAAAAGTGCCTAAAACTGGATAAAGTTGTGTTTTTTGCAGTTAAATTTGAATACGAGGGGTTTTAATTTTAAATTTTAAATGTAAGGAAAGTGTTGGTGCCCTTTTTCAGGAAAATAAATTTTGATTTGTGGAAGTACTCTAACATAATGTGACAGTTTAGTTTTAAGCGTTACTGCGTGCAGTCCTCTTCATACACCTGGAAATTTCAACTTCTTTTTCCTCGAAGAACTATCAGAATCATAGTAAGCACTGTTTCATGTTTAATTCTCTTATTAAACTAGGAGAGGGAGGCCCGGGTTCGATTCCTATGTCGAGTCATACCAAAGACTTTAAAAATGGAACCTTCTGTCGTTGTGCGTGATGCTCCGCATAAGCAATGGAGTAAG
>WURT03123798.1:0-11691 GCA_009936505.3 Holothuria glaberrima | reverse complement strand
AAGTAAACTAGTGAAATATACTCGGCCCATATCCCTACCTGCTTATTAATGTCGCTGCCTATACAATCCCACCCAGAGTCAGTCTAACCACTTCACGTTCTGCATTGGGCTGAGTGTGTCGGTCTGCTACTCATTTTACTGTATAGTCCCCAAAGAGCAGGACCAAAACAGAATGCGGTCACTAAACTCTCAATATGGAAACGCCGTACCCCAAGTAAAAAAAATATCTAGCACTCCTACCTTGATATATCGTATTTACAAGGACTATGCTAGGTTTAATAGTTTCACCTCCAATGAACAATGAACAAGTTTGGGAAGCATCTATGCTTCCCATCTTGAAATACCGTGATAACAAGTTTTACAGATTTTTTTACCAACATGAACTTTGACCACCACTAAGGACAATAGGATTTTTTCTCTCAACATGATAAATCTATATACCAAGTATGAAAAGTACCCGCGTGTACTACTTTGATATATCCTGTTGACAAGGGTTTCTGTTTTTGACTTCTGGTGACCTTACATGACCTCTAGCGGCCACCAAAAGCAATAGGGGTATATCCCTTAATGTGGTAAATCTAAATGTGAAAATTGTCTATATATTCTTACCTTGAGATATCGTGTTTACAAGCAATTCCCAAGGTTTTTTAAAGTTTTGTCCTTGGTTAACTCATATAATTACCAGCAGAAATAATAGGCTTTGTTTCTCCAGGGTGGATTATGGGGAGGTCCAAAGATGCGGACCCCTTTTTTCAGCAGTGTAAACATTCTGCAGGCTGTTTTGCTCATTTTTTATCAACTGTTAATCCTTAGGAATCTATTAACATTTCCTGGCCCTTCAGTTCTATTTTTTATCATCCTGAACGTATTTTTCAAAGGTACGAATACGTGTTTCATAACAATTCTTTTGCGAAATTCGGCTCCTTTTTGCCCATGATTGCCACGGTTTGCACTATTGCCCGATCACCATTATTAGGACAATAAATGCATGGAATTATTCTAGCGAGAACTATTATTCGAAATCAATAGGTAAAAGTGATACCTCAGACTTGCATCCGTCAAGACCCGATTATGTGGCAATCTTATTATGAACAACATTTGCAGCATGATGTGGGCTTACATGATTTGATTTATTGCTCTTAAGACAACTAATTCAAAAGTCAAGTTAATTTACACTGAATATACGTTTTGAAACATGCCTATTTATCCTCTACCACTTCTCAAGTTGTGACAATTTTTTCAGGGTCACTGTCATTGCCCCATTAGTGCTTGGTTAGCTCTCCTGTAGTGTCATTTTACTGTCAGTTATAAGCATCATACTAACGTCAGCATTCTGTTATTACCCTATAGCTTTCAGGAGGCCTTATGCTGCTCTCATGGTACCAGCACTCGTGGGGTCCCATGACCCAACAAAAATATCACTTAAGAAGGGGAATTCCCTAACATGTCATCAGTCCAAAGCTTTGCCAAAGATAACATCATTTAGTATGCTTCCTTACATGAACTAAAATTTCTCAAGGGAAGAAATTTCACCCCCTCTACCTAGACACCATACTCCCTTTTCATTCAAAGATAACAAGAAAAATTCACTAAAGTATGAAAATTTTTCAACGTATGATCAGTTTGAAACGTTGTCGAAGATAGCACCATAATGCATCAAAGTTACCTTTGGGTGGGATTATGACAGGAATAATTTATCAAAGCAGACCTTCGAAAAATTGTTCACGCAAACTGCCACCAATATGAGTGTAACAATTGTAGAATAAAAATTGAACCTACTGTTTATGGTCATAAAACACAGATAATGCGTCATCCTTGTTGGTTAAATGCTCATCAAATATTTCTCCTAGACCTCTGGATGTTTCTCATATATGTTTACACTCCCCACTGCAATCTTTTCGCTATGCTATAAACAAACTTTCTTATACAAATTCCTTTCCCCTTAATCTTACATAATTACTAGGTTTTGTCGACACACACAACCATATTAAAGGGATTAGGTCTACTCAATAAATCTTTTGTCTGGTGCCGGTCCTTTCAGTAACCTTTACTTTTAGCACTGCATCTTTTATTTTGTTTTTACTCAACCAGGGGGTATTATGGGTCTGTCATATTTGAGTTAGGGTTTAGTCATATTCCCTGTGATAGAGAAAACATCGCACCTGCCAACCTTATACTATGAGCAACATAATATGAAGTTCATTATTCGTTAAACAAGCTTATTCAAAGCTCATTAAATGCATTTGTAGAGAACAAGCTTTAACATGCATATTACTCATCTACCCTTTTGCTATACCTTTACCCCTCTTCCAATCTTTCCCAATTGGTGGCTGTACGGTACTTTTGGAATCTTGTTCAATTGGTAAGACTAAGTTTCTTGCATGAAGTTCTTGATGTGTTTCAAGGTTCACTCATGCATTTGCCCCCAGTAAACCCCCTTTTAAAAATCATTCATTAACCCCTGGAACAAGTGCTATCTGTCGAAGGTTACCCCATGCAGTGGCCAGGTTGTTGATAGAGAGGGCATTTGCAGTGGAATTAACATTTCTATAAACTGAAAAAGGTAGACGCCTTCCGTTTTAGGGTGTTATCTTAGGAGCGCTTACGTTGGGATGTCTGCTTTATCAAAGATGTTAAAAACTAACTGGTGCCGCATTTTACAAAATCTGAAGAAACATGGTTTGGGCGAAACTCTCTATGACGCGGACGTAGCGGAGGGGGCTTCCAGTTCTGTCAGTCACTAGAAACCTATAGACCATGATATTGAGTTATACCTTTAGAAGTGGGTGAAGTGCGGAACAATGTTAGGAGTACTAACAAGGTTAAGGCAGACTTAGATATACCACCGACTTGTGGGGAACCACCTGAAGACGATGACCCCTTAACACACTCACATCAAAAGTCGATTACCCGTTACTCTGCCAACTTTCCTTGTGGGAAAGACAGAACACCTCCTATTTTTTGCACTTGCATAGAAGCAGTTGAACTTAGTATAGTCCATCTGAAATAGTGATGTATGGTCTGAAACTTCTTCAATTTCATGACGTACTATTTTTCAATATATCTTACGACTCCCTGGAGAAAAGGAACCTTCTTTGGTTACAAGCTGCATTCTTGCCTCCCAACAATACCACTTACTTGGATCTCTACATCCGGTATAGAAAGAAAATAAATCCGTAAAAGAGACATACATCTGTAAAATTTAGAGAGTAGCTTATGTTTCTTCTCGATGATAATTTTTTGTCTTTTACGATTTCTTTAAGTATTATATGTAATTCAATACTTTCGATCTGATGAAAATGCCTATGATAGATTGTTGTTTGTTAATGTCAATAATAAAGTTTGTGCTAAGATAGAAGGTAAGACAAATGGTTGCTGGTGTCACTGCGTGAGAAGGGATCTGCTAAAAGCTTACTCGTTCAAAACAAAACTCAGCTAAAATCCTTACATGGTTTACCTTTTGCATGAGTTTATGAGCTAGTCGTTGGTTTTCTCAAATGTTACCATACTTTAGATGCTTCAGGTTTTTTTTAGTTATGGACTCGAAGACCTCTTTCGTAGTCCTGACAGCGGCGCAACTCTCCTCTTGGTGTCAGGTAAGAGTCCTAATTTGCAATACTTTTGTTTTAAAGAACACAATTTTGATATTGTATCCAGAATGAAAAGATGTAAGGTTTTGTCATTCTGGAGAAAATAAGATATATTTTCTTTGTTTTTCAACACTGCGAAGTCTTCCGTGTCTCCTATTTGTTACCATGTTGTTTTTTAGAACACTTCCACTTGACGCGTGTCAATTACCTAAACAATAAAGTATTCGTGCCGAAATTCCATTTTACTTTTGTCTTAGTGAATAGAAGTCGTTTTGCCACATAGACAAACTTCGACATCAGCAAGTAGAAAATAAAAGAAATATCTTTCGTTACAGTAGCGGGTCTAAAGGTTTCATTACCTCGCCACGCCCACGAATCATTATGACAACTTTAATCAACATCAGTCCGTCTGGTAGCCACTAGAAAGAAATAACCTAAGGTTTTTTTTTTCAAAGAAATAGTGGGCAATAGAGGGGACAAACGCTAAAGGGTGGTGACAAGTAGAATTAATTTCATACCATGTCGGGGTTGGAACCTAACATGGTGGACGTAAAAAGACATCCATGCGTGCTTTGTCCTGATGAAAGAAATATAATTCTGCAATTTACAGAAAATTGACCTTGGTACTTGGTTGATGGTTAATTGTTTAACACTAAAAGTTTTATCAAAATGTTTCATACTCTACGTTCAAAGCGATAGTAACCGTAGACAGTGAAGGATCAGTGATCTTTAACAAACCGTTCTTCTCCAGCAATCTTCAGAAAAGAGAAGCATTCAGAAACATCAAAGTGACCCGGGGTAAGTGGAATCCAGAAAGCGCAGCGAGTGCTTGATTAACTTATTCATTTAATTTGTTTAAATCCAGGTATTCCTTTTTTATCTGGGTCATTTAACTAAACTTAAGATCAATTTTAAATAAGAAACAACTTTCTCAGGTTGACATGAAACCTCTGTTAGATGAAGTTTTTCCGATTGTGTAAACCAAATCGATCTTTTCAGCTGCTTAAATAATTTGCTGTTTTATGGACCACTAGACGCTTTTGTCATAACAGTAAAAGCGTGAAAGCTATTAACTTTAGAATCTAGATCAGTTGGTTATATTCATTTCATTGCTATCTCTGCTAAACTTAGCAACTGACGAAGTTACCAGTATTATGAATTCAAAAGCTTCAAGAGAGACCGCCATTAAAAATTATGAAAGGACGTTCACATGTACGCGGCGATAATATGGCAACAGGCAAACCAACGCCCATTACATTGCACGAGACACCGTTAATAAAAGCCTCTCCTGAATTATTCCTCTCATTTTCCGTACAAAATGCTGCAGTTGCAACATCAGCAACGTCTTCGCTTCAAACAGAAAGAGCGAACACTGAAGGTAAGCGGCTCAAATTAAAGTGCTTATCCCCACATTGTGCTGGTAAGTGGCCTATCTATATTCTCTGCAAAGTAAACACAACTGTCTTATACGAAAATCTTCCAGTGCCTAAACTTACATATTCCATGGACTACCAAGGTGGTTCTTACTTAAAACCTTAAAATCATTACCCTGCATCAGACGTCATTGTGAAACGTGCAAAAAGGATCGCCAAAAGAAGTATAACGCTTCAGTGTGTATACGCCAACTTTTCAGGTGCCCTAGGTCACGTGATACCTTAAAAAGTTTAAAAGGAGTTAAAGTTTGAGATGTTGCTATGCGCTTGTAATAATCATGGGGACTTACTTTTGCGGTGTCCTTGTACATTGTACATTCCTGTCGCATGTGAATAGTCATGAAAAACATGTTATTTATCTATGCCTGAAAGGCAGCAAGATATGGTTGGCGTGTCTCAATTATTGTTCATCATTAATGCAGAAAGAGTGGTGCTTAGGGGAAACATGGATTAACAGGCAATTTTTTTAATTCTTATGATGTCGTATCGGGTTCTTTTTTTAAATAAACGTAACTACCTTAGTGAAAGACTGCAGAAGTGAAATCTCTCTGACTGGCGTATTTGCACATGTGATATATCTCGTGTACAGATAAAGAACATTTGCATGCCCCCCCCCCCGTTTGCGAATGCGGTGGAGGACCGTTTAATTGTTATTAATGGCTAATCATGGAGGTAGAAACCTCCTTGAACTGATTCATGACAGCTGTGCAGCAAGGTTACCAACTCAGTACCCTATCAGGACTACCTGTGACGATTATTAAGGACTTTTGAACTCTTTAATTGATAATCGATAATAGAAAACCAATTCACCAATTCACTTTACTATTACAGTACCGGGAAAGTGGCATAATACTACCTCCCTGACTGTACTATACGAAGACTACGCCTTCCTGGAATTATCGGAAATTCGTTGTAATCCCCTGCTCTCACCATTTACCCTACACACGGTTCGAGGAAAGCTGCAAATTTCCCCTCTTTGGGCCAAAACACGTGATCGATTTTCATAATACGACAGCGAAACTGACAGAACATGCAGTTTACAATAATAAACTATTGTTTTCTGTATCCTGATCCTAAGTATATTTTACTTTTGCCAAGGATTCAAAAATCATCTTGGATTTCTGGATCCGTCTTTCTTAAAATAACCAAAAGTGGTCGCCAAAAAAATATTAGAATACGTCCATAGGTAATAGTAACGTTGAACATTTTAGCAATTTGTGAATATTTTATTAAAAAGGGAGAGGGACAGCCATTCCTCTGAACAATGACACATCACGCTTGCAATACGCTAGTCAGAGATCTCACACTGTTAGTATTTCACTATGGTAGTAAGGTTTATTAAAACACCGATATGGTATTATAAGAATTCAGGAATAGCCTATTAACCCACATTTTGTCTATGCACAACATTTCCTGCATTTTATCAGGATGAACCCAACTGAGGTACGCCCCCCTGATCTTGCTGCCTTCCAGATCCTATCAAGAATAGATAAATAGCACGTTTTTTATCATTAACGTGCACATGGGACAGGAAAGTAGAGCTTTTGGGATGTAAAAATGAAAAGGACATTTAGATGCAACTTAAAATATTAGAGAATTGTCGTTACCTCCAATCTAGTAGGCAGCTTTGATCATACGCGTTGGAACTAGGTGCCTGGGGAGCTCAAGTCCCCCAATCATACTCCTGTCCCTCATTTTATTAGGGGAAAATTCCCTTCTTTGTTCCCTTTGTAAACATGTCAAAAATTTGCAGTTATTTTCCTTAAAACTTAGCACAGTACGTGACTCCAAATTACATCTAAGGAACCCCAAATGTTCAATAATTTTCCAGTGAGGAGAGGGATGTCACTCTCACCCGACGGCTATGGGCAAACTACTTTCACGCCCACCCCCGTGAGAGCGGCTTCCTACGCCTTTGTTGTTGGCCAAACTTTTCATGATACGCTTTACGCAAATGAATGCTGGTGCTCTTTGATTTTACACTTGGGAAACCTAAGTCCTCAGACCTTCAACAAGTTTTCAACACATCGCAAATAACTAGTTTGGCTGTTTCGGAACTTCGTCTTTGATGAGGCAGGAAATACCACTGAGTACTGGATTGGTATTCACGAACACCCAAAGCTTTTTTTGGGGGGGGGGGGTTAATGGCAATCAGGTGCCCTTTGCTCACATTGATCCAGAAGACAGCAACACTTTGACTCAAAAAATAACGAAAGTGGTTTGGGAGACAGTGTTCTGAATACTATAGTTGCATTTGGGAATATGAAAGTAATTCAAAAGTCACTCTTTCCCACGTTTACTTTAAAGCTTCAGTTGCGGTTATAATTCACAAGAGGGCATGGAGCCTGTGCATCAAATGCAGCTCTCACCTCCCTTTTCTGAGCTCGTGAAGCTTGATGTAAAAATAATCGAAATAACAACATCAAAGTCTGCAGGCTTTGATTGTTATTTTGACCACGGTTAGGAGCTGATGTTCTTGTCTGATTGCCTTTGGTGTTAACAATTAGGCACGGAGCGTCCAACAGTAAGCTCAGTGGTGTCTTTTCTTATAGGTCCAATACTCTAAACGAATGACCATGCATGTCTAAATTTCACGTTACATGTAGTAAATAAATGATGAAAATGATAAAATGGAGGGATGGTGTCCTCCCCTCTCCCTTTGGAAACTTTTGGAATAATTGAGAGACCTTTGATGCAATTTGTTGGGGCATATAGTGCAAATGTAAAGTGAATTAGTGTTAGAAATTTTGTACAAAAGGAGCAAATAAGGAGTTCTTCCATGAACTATTTCTTTCATTTTTTTTTATTTTTTACAATTGCTCTGCGCACAAGTGTTTATAAAAATGATGACCAGGAAATTGAACAGCAGAGAAAGATTTTTTAACAGTTTATAGTGCAGAGCTTGTATCTAGGCAGATAGCGTATACAGGTTGTTAACTTACGTTTCTAAAACATGTCTGCCAAGATTCCCTCTCCATCTCCCCCTTTCTCCGCCAAACTACCTTAAACGGTACCCCGAAGTCGTGAGAGTTGCTAACGAACATTTTATGTTTGTAGATCCCATGTTTTAGAGAAGACATTCACACTTGCAACTGAAATTCGATTGAGCGATTTTGATAAAAAAAAAGCCATGTGTTAGATAATTTCCCTGTTGTAAATTTCTTTGATATTAAAGGTTTTGGCTGTCCATCTGGATACGTCATAACGCATAACGTCTCTTGTTACAAGTTAATTGGCTGTGAGTGACTGAGAGTGACTCTTCTCATCTTGTGTTCATTGAAACCAAAGAAGGAAACGACTTCTTGGTTATCGAGGCAGAATCTTATGGTCAGTACTGGATTGGTATTCATAAGCGACCAAACCTTTTTTGAGATAATGGCAATTTGGTGACCTTTGTCAAGATTGATCAACATAGCAAGCATACTTTTAATGACGGTACTGGATGCTACAGGATGTATCGGGATGACCATAGATACTGGCTTGACGCTGATTGCAATACAGGGTTTCACTTTATTTGTGAACATGAAGGTAAATTGAGAGTACTGTATTGCATTCCATCGGAAGGTCTTAAAAATATGATTGCTTCCTGTATTTGTGCTTTGACTTTAAATGTACACATGAGAATCAATTCCCCAGGAGTGGTTACAGTGACTCCTTTTTAAAGAGCGACATTCCCACTTATCATGAGAAAAGATGCTAATATATTGTAAACGCAACTTAGTTAAAACGTTGTCTGAATCGACTCAATTAGTTATCAACAGTAGATCTATTTCTGACCAACTGACTAAATTTGTGACTTTTAATAGACTTCGTTTACTTTGTGAATAATAATTCTTTGTCCATTATTATGAGCAACTATCTTTAGAAATTAGTCAAACGTCAGAGGCTACATTGATAAGATGACTTACTGTTTGAGTAACATTTCCTTACATTTGTGTAATTGTATGTAGCTTTCATTCCCTTAAATGGATTATCCCTCCAAAAATACCAAAATTTCGGTTTTCGTCTTCTACTAAAAAGTCAGAACTTTTGACATTCTGTACGGACAGAATGTTTCGCTTTCGCGTTGAGCGAACAGTTTTATAGCTATTGATTAAACTTAGTTTTTCTGGAACTTTTAAGGAACAAAAATGAAGTAGCAAATAAATCGACATGCTTATTTATCTCATGAAAATTGATGTAAAAAGTGATCAGCTGCCTAGTGAAAAATAGGACCAAAATTACTGCTTCCAAAATGTTCAAAAATCCTCCTGCCATTAAAAATAGTGAAGGACAGTCAGTTATACATTCCAGCGTTGCCTCAGGACAACTCCATAGAATAAGATCCTTTACAGCCTTCAAGGTTTCGTTTGGTATGAAAGAAACAAGTAAATTACTTCGTCCTTCAAGTTTAGGTGGCAAAAATTGAGGTAGAAAATTCCCATTTTAAGATGTAACACTTAGATGATTGCACAAGACAACATTCCTGTCTTCTTAACCTTGCAAAATCTTCCACAAGCATTGATATTTCCTACCACAATCGTCCAAAAGGCGTACGACGAAATTGGACGACGAAAAATCGTCGTCCAAAATCTTCCAAAATCGTTCCATGTTTTACCCCGGATTGCTTAACAGGGCGCTGAGACTGAAAAGTCAAAACTGGGGTTTCAGATTGTCATGTAAAATGTTTACGGACTACCAAACGAAAGAGTGAAGAAAACCAAAGATTAACGGCTATTGACGTACCCTGTCTTTCCGTTCGGAACATTCCCTATAAAGATCACGACAGGCAGTCTTACCTACATGACTGAACGTTGGAACTGGAAGTTCCACACTGTTTCGGTCCGTTTTTACTATCGGTACTATCACTGTGCATACAGCTAATGTTAAGCCTATCCATGATTCTGTCCATGCACATATTCTAAATTAGTCACGACGAAGGACCTCCTTCATAAATAGAAACAGCTTGTGATGTAGAGTGAAATGTTACTGATTGATGAAATCCGAAAGTCTTAATTTCAGAAAGAAATTTTAGTTGAATGTGCGCTTGCTTTCTCATTAATACAATAAGAATACATAACTTGAAATTCGCAAACGAAGTAATCGGCGGATGAATTTATCGTAAAGTTTAATGTGATCCGAGCTGGACGCGGGCGACGTATTAAAAATAATTTGAGTTGCGCATGCGGAGCAGTTCATATATTTTTAGGCCCAATTATGTATGTGAAGTTCTGACCAATCATGAAGAAGCGATTCTCTTGCACGTCCGAAATGGCCGCGAATTTTTTTCGGCTCTTTGAAAAAGATATGACCACCTATAAGTATCACTGGAGTAACAGAAGGCGAGTCGAGTAGCTTCAATTGCAACAGGTCGTAGGCGGGAGGAGCCGGCCGGTAGCTGGCAGAATGCCTGGTCGATTTAGCAACAAAGTATTTTTAAGCGGATGATTTTCGAGATCATAATTCGGAATGCTGAGTGTATTAAATCGCAAAAAATTACGGCATTGAGTTTTGGAGGTAAATGTGGGGATCTCCTTTTCACCGTCGTTAATGTACAAACTCAAGTCCATCGTTAAAATAGCACCACAGTATGTGTAGGTAGGCCTACTGTGCAGTTGCGCCTGGTCAGGTGAGGGTATTTACGGCGGCTCGAAATGAAGGATCAACTTATTCTTCGTTGCTACAATATCGTTCATGATGGCGGCCAAGACATTGTACTAGGCTATGTATTTGGCTCTCGTGAGTGCAGATAGTTCCCACCCGACTCTTAGGAGTCCTTAACCCCACCCCAGCGATTTACGCATAGCCTACTAATCGAGACTTTTGCTTATTCAAAAATGCAAAAAAAAAAAAAAAAAATGCACTTTTGGACTTCAATTGAAGAACCAACTGAATTTGTAACACAAGCAGAACCCAAGTGCTCAGAGTGACAAAACAGGGAAACTGTTTCCACGCACTGCAATGAAATGTATTTGCAAGCAAATACAGTTGTTTTAGTTTTGCTCTGTTTTTGCCTTTTCTTGTGTTACCTCTCACGCCATCAGTTGCACTGAAGTATGTGTTACATGTCTGCTGTATCCCTGCAACTGGGTGATTGTTGGCGTGGCTTATTCAAACTGTTCGCTGCATCATTCATAATGTTAACCAAGGTGTCCACTGGATGAGAGATTGTCATCTTTCTGAGATTAGAGCTGCCAAGACCAGCTTCATAGCCTAATTGGTTAGAGCACCTGCACGTTAAGCAGGAGGTCCAGGTTCGAGTCCCAGTTGAGGTGGTCAATTTTTCGCCGAGGTTGATTTCACTTACTTATTTTCACATTACACGACGCTCTTGGAATATAAGCGATTCCTATTTATTTCAGATATTTTGCATATTCACTTAAATTATATATATATATATATTATTTGAAAATCACTCTTTGTTTCATGTTTCTCATTTAACTTATTTCTCACCAAACAGTCAATTCAGACTCATACATCCATTAAGGCAAAAGTATTCTCTAATTTATTTGTAAATAGTTTGTAAATAATCTTAAAAAACTGCATATTTACTTATATATATATATATATAATTCCCACCTTAGGGGTAGAGAAGTTCTTGAAGAGTCGACCATAGGGCGAAAAAACGGATTTCCCTTAACGTTTTCACACACTTTTTATATAGGAATACGTAAACGTGCGGTAACGTC
>WURT03123776.1:0-10481 GCA_009936505.3 Holothuria glaberrima | reverse complement strand
GTTGTATTAAAGAGAAATGGCTACTAAGTGGGAAGGTGGAGGGGTGGATTCTCTTATCATTCCCCACATGTAAAATGCTATTGCCCCCTTCCACCTATTGCTTACCTTCATACTACTTTTCATACCCTGGTGCTGTCACTGCAGCATTGTATTAAAGCACTAGGACAGTGGCACAGAATGTTAGTTACACTATAGGTAAAGGGTTCAGTGAACTGTAGTCACACCTCACGGAACCCCTCTGAGCCTTCTTTAACATCAAACACATAAATTGACATTCATATGCAAAAAGAATAACAATTTTTTTTTTTTTTTTAATTTAAATTGTATTGCTGAACAGAAATAGATGTAACAAAATCCTATGTATGACAGAACATGGCCTGAGGGAAACTGTGTACAATATACTGTAAACCTGCATAAATACATGCTGGCTATCATAGATAAGAAGTACCAATTTTCCAAAAGTAAGTAAAATTTCGAGTAAGAGGCTGCCATTCGTAACTAGCATAAATCATTTGCATTGTGTGCATTAAGAAAAGCAACACAATATCATAATTATCGAAAAATCAAAGACAGGAAAATCAGCAGCAACATTTTCATTGTATTTGTCAATTATAAAAACCAATAGAGATACACTTATGGAGGTGCTATTCAACTGTACAAGACCTGTAAATATGTTGTAAATGCACACTTTCTAGAGCTCTAGATGAATGCACACCTACTGAAGCTGAAGACACATCACCTGCTGCAGGTCACTTTACAGTTTTCATCTCCTGCTTGATGTTGTGTCATTTCAGCCAAGCTTCAACAACCCATATACATTCTTTATATGTAATAGACTACAAATTTATATCTCCTTCAGTGAGGCAACAAAAGTACACCTGTACTTGCTCAAAGCCAAGTTTGCATGTCAGAAGAACTTTCATACCATCGGTTTGATTTTATTATCCTGTCTGTAGGAATACATTACATCCATTACATCTCAAAATGAGCATTTTTTACAATCACTTTGCCTGATGTGACATTTACTAAAATTATGTCTGCCCCACCCCCCCCCCCCCCCCCCAAAAAAAAAAAAAGCCAACATTGAACAAATCAAAACTGTACCAATCAGGGACTGAGACCAGCTATCAAAACTGATGCAAAATGTTTCTCTATTTGCATGTGGAAAAACACCCCAGTTGAAGTTATTCCTGAAAAATACTTCAGCTGACCCTGTCCCCCCCCTCTCGCATTAAAGCTGATGTAGTCTTTCATTTCATTTGCCAGAGGGACACACATGTCAAATCATCATGCTGAATAATATGCAAACCGCAACAAAGTGATATAAGAGAAAAGGAGAGACAACCTGCTTTTGTATAGATTACCTTCAAACAGTAGGTACACACTACCTCATATAAACTGATGCAACCTTTTGCATAGATTACCTTCAAACAGTAGGTACACACTACCTCATATAAACTGATGCAACCTTGTGCATAGATTACCTTCAAACAGTAGGTACACACTACCTCATATAAACTGATGCAACCTTTTGCATAGATTACCTTCAAACAGTAGGTACACACTACCTCATATGAACTGATGCTGTTGTGTTACAAACTTTATAAAGTTTGGACTATCAGTTTATCACATTTGTGCAACACATTCACGAACCTTAACTTTTTACAGGTAACAAAATATTTTCATTTGTGTAATGGTAGTCTAGACGATACCTTACAACTGTACCTCCTTTCTGTCACATATTTTCCATCAGAGTTATTCAAACTGACCTCTTTGTTACCCAGTGATACTCTTTTGTTGTGTTGTTTAACTTGCACCTATCAAGGACCAGGTTCTGAAAGACTTAATGCACATGTCTAACTTATAGACCTTATGCATTGATGCCACATGACATCAGTTTGGAGGAAAACAATGAAGCACATGTGCACGAACGGCACAGATTTTGGCAGCGGGTGTAGTAGACTTGCGCGCGTATATGATTGGTTGACAAATCAGCTGTCTGCATTTGTTGGTGTAACTTGCAATGATACGCACTCTTCCTCCAAACAAGGGAGGACTTTCTGCTCTGTGACATCATATACGTAAGGTCTATACAGAGTCACTTCCTTTTGTTGGCATACATAAAAGGTTATGTGCATAAATACTTGCTGTTGTAAGTACAAAATTCATAGCAACATGGGTACATTACAATTGGGAACATAGTAGTACAGCCCTTCAGTGAGTGTATGCACTTGTCAGACTGCAAGCTTTTGCTTCAACAATAACAGTTCATGTGATTGACTTAAGGAGTGGCAGTGTACTAACTTGTGGATTTTTGCAAACTGCTGAAGTTGGATTTATGAATACCTCTTACAATGTGCATTAGAAGTTTATAAAATAATATCGCATGTTCAACATTTTTTTATACACTTCTATGAATCCAGCCCCAGATTACTGATGACAGAATAACTAGTTTTGTGCTGAATTAACTTAATGTCAGTCATAAACTATCAAATAAATACATTATCACCACACAACACCCTTGCATAAAAAGTTTCCATCATTTAAAAGACATGCAAAATACAAAAGTCATTTGGCAATAGACAAGACATGAACTACTTTGGTGCGAGGCTTTGACTACATATATTTCATAACTTCACAGTTTTCGAACAAGAAGTTTTACAACAGTAACCATACTGGTAATGAATCAACTAAAATGAAGATTAGAAACTGCAGCAATATATTTGTTATTATTCTTTACCCAGGAAATTGTGAACATGAAACTCAGCACCATTCCTTAAAGTGAAGCATGCATTCCTTTTTGATATTGGATTATACTGACATATGGCCCCAACAAATAACATACATCCTCTATGATTTACCAATGTGCAAACCAAAATTCACTTTCTACATCTTGATACATGTTCATGTAATAAGGGGAGAGCCCTTTTCAATTACACCAGTATTCCTAGCTCATGTGTTCAAGTGACATATTATTCTAGATTACAAGTGAACCTATCCAATGCAAATCTTCAGACTTGAGTGCCCTTCAGCAACAAAAATTGCATTTATAATTTTTGGAAGTCATCACTTTGGAAAATGATTAAATTGGCAAATTTGTTTCAAGTTTCTTACTCCTAGAGAAAAAAATTATGATGAAACTATAGACAGCAGCTCCATCATTGTATCACAATATTAATCTATTCATTTCACAAAGTTCAGTGACTCTGTAACATAATCATCCCACAACAAACACAGACAAGCAGTACTGAAAATAAAATGGGACTGCTCATCTTCATTTAATTTACACTATTGTCAAAGCCAAGTGGAAGAAATTTTCTGCTCTACAAATTTTCTTTTTCTTTAAAGAAAAGACATGCCAACCAACACCAAAGGCCAAGCTAGGAAATAAATTTCTTTGAGCAAGGTAAACATTGTTCTTTTCTTCCTTTTTTTTATACCTTTTTCACCTAAGTACACAACAATCCTTTTTTCAATCCCCATCCATACTCTTGGAGTGTACTTTCAAATATGTGGAAAATAATGATATTTTGGCAAAAAATTGTAAGTCATTCATCAAAAAAGTGCACATTGGTCTTTGAACCCCCCTCCCTCCTCCCTGTATTGTATGTTTGGTACTCTCGTGAAATGATGGAAGAATGGGTGATTCCTAATGACATCCATAGCGAATCATAGGCCTTTGAAAAAAGTCCCCTTTTTTTTTGAAGTTTTCAGCTTGTTATGCAATAGAGAAAAACATTCTTGCATTGATAATAACATTTTCCTTCGAATGGGTGACTTAAGACCTAGCATCCAATACCTGCCAAAGATTATGTTTCTAAGATCAAGTACTCCCTATACAGGCATGAGAGATGGTGCAGTTTTGAAATCTGCTGTTAAAAGCAACCAGAGTCATAAGTTTACATGAGATTTCATTTCCTACATGCTTTTCCACTTGTGCCTTTTCCATGGTCATACTGTATGCCAACACTTACAATATAAGTCAATATGATAACCAACATGTAATTTAATTTTTCCATTATGAAGCTTGTTAAAATGTCCTGATGACTGGAGGCTCATCAATTCATTTTATCAGTTTATGCTGATCTGTACAGGCACTGTTCTACCACATGACACTAAAATTCAGTTGGACATAATGTGGAGGCCCTGTGCCCACTTCTGACACAATGATACCTTAGATGCTTTATTTTAAAAAGTCAATTTTAAGTGGAACCTACAACTTCCCCAACCAAGTGCTGAAGTCTCCCTCTCTCCATGCCTTCCCCCTCTTAGCTACCCTCCCCACTGTGCTCACCAAACGCAATAAGTTGCATACTTTCTAAGATGAAACCAATTATAAGTCAAAGTATCTACTTCATAGGCATTCTAGGAGGACTTCACCATGAAAGACATTAAAGTAGGTCAATTTTTTTGTCTATTTTACACCAGTGAAATGCTCTTTAACTTGCCTGCATCCCAGAAACAGCTCATAGCAAGACTTACATAATCTCTAATAAAATCTCTAAGAAATCCATTTATTAAAGTAACCAATCAGTACGTGATTTATATTTTAAATTACTTGCAGGACATTTCTTACATCATTCCTTACCTACAAGAAACAGTACCATAACTACAGGAATAGTTTATCTAGTACCAGTGTCTGCTACTTATTCCTTGCCTGTATCCACAAATTTCATGTGGGAAGGGGTGGGGGAGAGGGTAAAATATAGACCATATGACAAGTTTATAATGCAAAGATACAAATAAGGTAGGAACCTAAACCAGATGTTTGTGTGTGACCCACCCCATCTCCCTCACCCAAACCATCTCCCTCACTCAACCGTCTTGAGTAAGGATCTAATTTCTGCAGCAATGAGGTTGTTTACTTGTGAGCAATTGATGACATGATAGGTTACATGTTTTCAGGTAGCCAAGCCATACAGTACTAGTTAAAGGTAAAAAAAAAAAAATGTAACAAGGTGTCTGAATAGATAGGAAGATGATAAAACATTTACATTTAAAATGAATCACAGGAGTATATAGCAACTATATACCCTTATTACTACTTAGTCTTCCACAGCTGCTAACCTACACCAGAAAAGGTCAGGAATTTTTCATCAATTCCTAGTTTAAATTGGAATGTATTACAGCTGAATTTAAATTTGGTACTCTCTTTCATAACAAGAAAATTACTTAACTAGGCTGTACATAACAAGACCCAACTCCATATTACATGCACCTTTTAATTAAAAAGAAAAAAAAATTTCAGTTACATTGGTGTACCTTCAAATGTTTCTGTTCATCAATGTTGCTGAGAGTATAAAATAAATTAGACTGGACAATCAAATATCACCAACCCAGTCAAAGCAAAGACAAGGACAAATGTTGCTGCTATCTAATGAAAACATAAAAAAAAGGATTATGGTTACAGCACATATATACCTAATGGCTAAAGATGCAACAACCACCTGGCATATACAACATATACCTGATGCACAATTCTTTATGGTATATGCAACATAAACCTAATGCACAAGGCGCATTGGTATATATCCAACACATACATAATACAATCATCAATTGCTTGACTCATCCTCTCCAGACTTGGCTGAGTCACACTGCCCAAACCTGACTGACATTTCATGGAAAATGACCCACCTTAACTCACAAATGCACCATTTGATAGTAGATTTGGTACACAAGAATAAGATGTGAGATCCAAAATATAAAAAGTCTGAAAGTTTACATGTAATTTAAAGTTTCACGAAGCGCTTTGGTCTTGATGGGAAAGAGCTGTATACATGCTTGTAAATCATACTAAGTTCAAGTCTAATGCATTGGTACTGAGTACATTAATTGACCTCCAATGACTCACCTGAGTACACAAAACAAATTACATTAGAGGCAATGGGACTACACCCCAGTCCCACTAGGAGCAATTATAATATTAATACTGTAACACATAGCCTTCCACAGTGACAAACAAGTAAGCCACAATGTTTATCTGTGACCATCTTTCTATTTGCCTGCCCAGGCCAAGGGTAGCTGGAAAGGGTGAGCAAAAAGAATAAGCTTCTTAACATAACCTAACCTTCACACACTACCACCACAACATATGAATGCAACTGTTCCTGTCACACAGTACATAGCAATCATGCTTCTTTCAGTGGAGTCTGGAGGAACACCTCAAGACTATACAATTTCAAAGCGAAGGCGACCTCAAAAAAAGACAATAGAGGACACTTATTAAGAAGCTCTGATTAAATTATGTTTTCATGATACAAAACACTAAGCAAGGAATAATTCTGTAACAAAGAGTTTAAAAAATAAAGGGATATTACATTATGATTCTACTGTACCCCAGTGGGCTTTGCGGTACAATGCAGTTTTGTGAATGAAATCTTCATGACTTGCAAATAGCGACAGATTAGAACTAATATCAGTCCAGTGAGCAGCACTAGCATCATCTCCACCTTCTAAATTAAATTTGCCTACACTCTTACCATTTTCATCATGGAAATTAACAGCAATGGTTTCCATCCAGGAATTATCTGTGTTCCTAGGGTCATCTACATAGCCTCTGTAGACCTAGCAAGAGAGCACACATCAGATTTGTTATCATTTATAAATGTTGATTATCTACGTCAACAAAAGTCATTTTATGTACAGTATGTTGACAAATGCAGTACCTATACAAAGGGACAATAAATATGGACCACTAGTTCTTTAGAACCATTAGAGAAATTATCACTATACCTGCAAGGTGCTGAATAAAATGAATTACAAACCAAACATCTTGTTACAAACCATTCCTAAGGAACACACACCAGACTTTGTTTGTTCAAAAGAAACTTCACAAAAGCGGAGAATAATTTATCTGGTATTGCACTGCATTTTGCTAAAAAAAATGGACAAATTGCCACACAAAATGCAATACAGTGTAGCAGATTTTGTACATCCATAGGGTATTCAATGATATCATGATACAGAACCACAGAAACCTAAAAACTCCTATGCAAATTTTGAACACTAAGTTATTCTTTGCAAAAGGATAAACAAACACAACTCCAAATTGCAAACATGTTCTCTTTCACAATGTAGTCTGCAAGACCCATTTTCTGTAACTGGTTTGCCTGTAATAAACTCACTCAATTTAGCTAAGACTAATTATATTGTATTTAATAATTCATCATGCATGAATGATAAGAATTTTAATACTGTTGTAAATGGAAAAACACTTCAACAGGTCAATAAAACTAAAATTTTAGGTGTAATTATTGACTTGAAACTAAGTTGGGCAGACCACATTTCTTACATCTCGTCACAGGTCGCAAAGGGCGTTAATATTATTGGCAGACTGAAGTACTGCATATTGTCCCTAAAAATGTTTTGCGAACGATTTATCTGTCTTTAATCTATCCTCACTTAACTTATTGTTCATCAATTTGGTCTGGTGCTAGCTCCTGTCATATACAACGTTTGTTTATTTTGCAGAAGAGAGCCGTTAGGCACATTTCTATAGTTGGATCAAGAGATCCAAACAGCCCTATTTTTAAGTCCTTGTATTTTTTTTAATTGCATGATATACTAAATCTCGGGGTTTTGTGCTTTACATATAGGTTTTTGGTTAATCTCTTACCGAGTAATTTTTCTCACTTTCTCGAGCAAAATAGTTTTAAACATGGATACGATACCCGTCATGCTCATTTATTAAGAAACCCTATCACCCTTTCTCGTTTTTCACAAAGTTCTTTTCGTTACCGAGCAGTAATGGCCTGGAACTCCTTACCAGACACTATGATCTCTAAGCCAAGCTTACACTCATTTAAGAAAAATATTGTTAAATATTATATCAGCATGTATTAATTAAAGTTACATTGTAATATTCAACTTTTCTACAGTGTTACTTTCACTTAAAGTACCGTACCGAATATTAATTTATGAAGAGGTGTGTGCATCTGTGGAGGAGCATATTGTGGGCAAAGGTTTTTTGCCGGTTTAGGGATGGTATGAAATTATCTTTGTAACTTTTATTCCACTATTGTGTGTTCATCTTTCCTGTTTGTTTCTTTAGGGAGTAAGCTCCTGACAAGCCCCCTAGGGTTTTTTAGCTTACTTCCTTCACATCATGTTTATGGATTTTTGAATTTGGTTGTTTATTATACTGTGTTATTTTGAAATTACATGTTGTGGAAAGTATATAAATGAAATGAAACAAATCCTTAATACTTCACATCACTACTTCATATTCAGGTACAGTATAACCTCATATGCATGATTACCATAGCCTCATATAAATGAATATCATAACCTCATATTCATGTACATTATTATCTCATATCCAGGCATACCCAGCTCATATATACAAGTGTGCATATCATTATGTCAGGTCCAAACATATCATTACATCCACCCCTAACAATTATTAACCCATCTCCACAGCCATCGTTACAAGTATCCTAGCATACATTACCTCATATCCATGCTTGAATAAAGCACTTAATTCCTTTTCTGTAGATTTTCTTTCATTTTCAGGAATTCCCATGCTGTTAAGAGCCTCCTCACCAAACTCTCTCTTAAGAGTAACTGACACTGTTTCCCCTGCATCCACCATACCCTGAGAAGAAAAACAAAACTCCATCAAAGAGCAATGAAACAAAAGGCCCCTTCTTGGATGACCAAACTCATCAGCAACCTTTGCACAATGAGGACTGCAATGTACTCTAACAAATGTTCAAAGATTTCTTCTGGATATCATTTCATAAACATCAATAAAATGATGTCACACATCTCTTTGGGGCCTAAACTGCTTTAAATCACCCATCAACAGAAACTGCAGCAAACAAAAGATCTCCAAATCTATTATCTTCCCAGCAGGTGTTGCATATGTACTTCTTTTTCACATACATATCAAAACACCTGCAAACAATGACAGAGACCACCTAATGTGAAGTTATTTCTTGACTGCTGATTAGTTTTGATATATAAATATTGATAATTACAAGGAGAAGCTTGGACTGTGACATTGTTCTACAGCCTTGTTACTTTTACACAGTAAGTAAATGGGACTTCTTCAGTGGGCGAGTTGTAAGCAAAGAAAGTTGCACACTAAAAACCCTATTGACTTTTGCCACATGGAATGTAATCAGACTTACTTTAGTTGATTTTCACTGAATATTTATGATCTGGCTATCTTGAGACCTTACATAAATTTAAATAGCACACAATCTTTAAGTAGATTGACGAGAAATTCTTATGACAGCCCACAAACGTAGATGTCATAATCATAGCCAAGATATTAGCAAGAGTGACACATACCCACTCAGAGGGCAAATAAATCCTCTGAAACACCACTTCTAGAATGTTAATATGATTGACATTATAAAGACAAAGGATGTTAAGCTGGCCAAAATGATCATTCCTTGTTTCAACAGTCATTACATAGTGAATTCTACATTACTACCCTAAAATGTTAATGAGGACATGATTTTTCCCATTGACAATAATTTACCACCACAAATGTCTTCAAACATTGTCCCTCCCAATCTGATACTTCTTAAACTTCTATCCATTGTGGGTTCAGCCATTCTATACACAGATCTACATACACTACAAACTATATGATGCAGAACAAAACAACATGTTAAACTGTACCAGCACATTCTTTCAAAGCTGTTTTTTTTTTCTTAATGCAGACCAAAACAGTACTTCAAACATAAATGTCCATTTGATGACAAGCTAGTCATGGAAACAGACAAAATTCAACTTTTGTTTTACTCAGGTTTGCATTCAGGTGCCAAAACTCTATTATGAACAAAAAATTTCTATTGTATGGCTACTTTGTCAAGCGGTACATAGTCCTCTACATGATACACACAACATAGTGTATATACGGGTCCATTGCTAAATGGGAAATGGACGTGATGTTTCTGTCTTATACACAACTATTTCCTGAGTCTGTGATTTTGAGATCCTTCATTGATGTTGAAAGCAATTCCCAGAGGGGAAATATCAACAGTCCTATTTCCTTGTTCAAGTGATGTACAATATCCATTATCCGTAAAACATTCCAATCACAAGGGACTTAAGGACTTTTCATATCAGTTTCTTGGGGTAATTGACCAAACCTCCACAGCCTACAACTAATATCACCATCACCCACTCTTACAGGGTCAAAAATGGCTTAACACCCTTTTTAAAGCCTTTTGAAGTTTTCATCATCCACAAACAACTTAAATAGGTCCCTTAGTAATGCTTATTACATTCTGCAGTGTGCACTACTATTGTTAGGCCTGAAACTACACTTTTGCATTTTCAAGAATCTAAGCAATGAATCAACTAGAAAGCCAAAAGGCTTATGATTCCTTGCCATATGATATATTGTAACAAGCATGAGTCACCCACATGACAAGCATGAGATCCCAAACAGTTATCCTACTTGAGATATCATGTTAATAATTCAAAACCTTTTGAAACCTTGTGACCTAAAATGATTTTTCACC
>WURT03123754.1:0-11693 GCA_009936505.3 Holothuria glaberrima | reverse complement strand
CTGACCCTGAAGGGCCACATCATGTAATCTTGCCTAGCACAATCCAGTGAACTCAACTGACCCTGAGGGGCCACATCGTGTAATCTGGCCCAGTATGGTCCCACAGACTCACCTGACCCTGCAGGGCCACATCATGTAATCTTGCCTAGCACAATCCAATGAACTCACCTGACCCTGAAGTGCCACATCATGTAATCTGGCCCAATCATCTTCCCCTGAATCATCCACCATGATATCCTCCAGTTGGTCTGTCCAGAATGACCTCCCAATAACCTTGATCCTTTGACCTGTTTTCACGAGACTGACAGCAGGACACAGCCCACTGGCTGGGACCATCACACTCTTTCGTATAATCTACAAAAGATAGGAAAAAACACTCTTTTGTTTGTATCACAACTATTCATACTCAATGGAAATACTGTTACTATGGCAACACATGCAACAGTCAGTACAACTAAAAAATTTCTGTTATAATTTCCACCTAGGGTGACTCATAGGCAAGGATCAAACTATTTCTAGCCTTGTAATCTAGAAATAGAAATTATCTATTTTTCACATCTAGTGTGGTAAAACAAATATTACAGTGAATTTTGAGCAAAATGGATCAGATCAGAGAAGACAGGCTTTAAGAATACCAGGCAACAAGCTTTTCTATCAAGATAACTTCTTTTAATAACAAGATAGGCTTAAGTGTTGATTTCAACAATCAAAATCATTTCCAGCCAAAAGCATGTACATACAAAAGAGCCGTTCAAGCGAGAAGGAAAATAGAAACTGATACAATACGAGAAAGCAACATAATACAACTTGTATAGTGACCACCTGACATTTCCCCCTATAAGCTATTAACCTGTGTTTACAAACTTCCAGACAGTTTTCATCGAGGTCCCTGCTCACTACAATTTAAAGTGTACCTAAAGTCTTAACTACTACAGTATAAATATGAGCAAAACTTTCTTAATAGTCCTACCGGTGGAAACCCCACCTTAAAAGGACATTCTGTCTTGAGATCTAAATTTTTTAAGTTTATATTCACTCAATGAAAAATTAAGAAATGCATAGCAGTGTGTAATGTAACTCTTAAACACTCAAACTACAATCTTTTCTTCTCATTGTTTTTTCCCAAAGCCATTGCAGTATTCCTTGAAACAAACATGATTAGTTTTTCATTGCTGTAGGGAAAATTGAATATACCAGCCTTCTACCAGAAGCACAGACAGAAAAATTTTGTGTGTGTCTGTCAAAGAAGACACAGCATAACACAACAAAACTAAAACAGAAACAATACGAAGAAAACACAAAAGCAAACGCCACTAAAAACATACACACAAACACACAAAACTTGTTTTAAAGGGACCTATAGCCTATTGGGTTGGTTCACAAAATTCATGATTGTTTTCTCAACTGTTGAGAATTACTCACATCTTGATGTAAATGGTCAAACTATTAAAGTGATTCTGCACATCTGACACACACCTGAAATGGCAGTGATAGGCTAATTAATGATTAAAATCATTTGTAACAAATTTGTGACAGAGACACTTTTTACCATTTGGTATATATTTTAATCATATGCAACCCCTGACCACAAAGACTACATTTTCTCACATTTTTGTTAACTATACATGAGTAATGAGGCTAATGAGAAATATTTTCATGCAATAATTTCCTTCAAACTAATCACAAAATAATTGATATCAACTCAATGAGCCCCTTAAAGCAATAACAATTGTTAAGTACCTCTTTTCCATTAACTGTGAATGATATTGGACATTTTCTTGGTACTCCCTCTTCAACTTGTGGATCTGCCTTGTCGAAATGCATCACGACACCAACTCGGTCAAATGAGTTGGCTTCAAGTTTTGGTGTGTGTTTGCCTTCGAAGAAACTGTAACCAAAGTAATGATGTACTGTAAGTGTATGAATATCAAAGTGTACATGAAGTACAGAACTGTACTTTTTGCTTTTTCGAAACAAATCTGAGGAGCAAGTTAACAGTGACTTTTATAAATTATTCACCCTTCACGAGAGGTTTCCACCTTTTACTGTACTAGTGGTGACCCAATTTTAGTACCTAGCATCAGAATGCAACCTCTTATATGGCCCTCACATGGAAGTCACATCTTATCATTCAGAATTGTCTCTTGTCTACAAGCATGACAACTCCCCCCCCCCCCCCCCACTAGGCACAAGCCAATTCCCATCCTGACAATTTCCCTGTACAACCCCCCGGATTCTTTTTGCCCTCTGACAAATGTCAGTGGGATGATTTCCAATCTTGAAAATTTTCCCTCAGGCAACTTATTCCTCTCCCCCCTCCCACCCCCCCCCCAGCTTGATTATGTTTATTTCCCTGGAAGTGAGTCAAATTTTCCACAATTCCTCCCATATTCC
The DNA here is from genome assembly GCA_009936505.3 of Holothuria glaberrima. NCBI lineage: Eukaryota > Metazoa > Echinodermata > Holothuroidea > Aspidochirotida > Holothuriidae > Holothuria > Holothuria glaberrima. The sequence continues at coordinate 9,299 of WURT03123754.1, read as the reverse complement.
CTCCAAATACCCAAATATTCAGGGAAGAAACCTCCCAGCTTCTCAACTTTTCCACCCAGCCCTCCCCCCAATAAAATTTAGGAGTTGTGCTGGATGGAGATTGTCCATGAGAAAATTGTGTGGGACAGAAATTGTGCAGGGTGGAAATTATTTGTGAGCACACTGTTCCAGGATAAGTTGTCCAGGGTGGACCTGTCCAGGTTCAGATTGTTCAGGGGAGTTGTGTGGAAACAACATACAAGTGCTCGTAATAGCAGGCACCACTCCAATGTTTCACAGGTCAAACATGTATGGGCCAAACATGTGGCCTTGGGGTCCTTCACCTAGGGCTTGTTTTGAAATGAAACACTGTTAGATGTGATATTAATCCGGAAACCACTATACATGTAAGTACACGAGAAGCCATTTTAAAGAAATTTTGCATAATTTATTAGGAAATCCATTACGTTACTGAGTATGCTAGCCAGTACTGATCACTATTCCAAAGGTACTGGTGGTCTAGCATTTTTCTCTTGGGGAAACTTTGCTATGACATAATTCTCACTGCAACTTTCTGGAATCTGTCAATCAAGGGAAGGAAACAAAAAACTTTTGTTTATCCATGTATACGCAGTGACTATCCTGATTTTCGAATATGATGGCCAGTAATGACTTTAAGGCATGTACAGTACTCTTCAAAATGACCTAGCCTGTACAGGGAGTGAAGTGGAACTTTCACCAGGAGGAATTTTGAAACTGATCACTAGTTGTCTACTGTAACTAAAAGGAGTTAAACAAACACAAAGGAGTTAGGCCGGATACCCTCGCTTGGGTCAACATCTCACTATTATATCACTGTGACTTCGTCTTCAGGGAAAATGTTAAGTGTACAAGCTGTCATTTAGTTTATCCTATTTTGATGTGGTGAGACTGTAATTGACAAGTTACAGTATCTAACAGGATTCACGCCATATGTATACTGTAGCTACCAAAAGCTAAGTTTGTATGAAAAGAATTTTACACCAAACTAGCATTTAGGTCAAAGTTTTTACGTCTAATTGCAATCCTTAACCAAAAGGTTTCATGACCCCACTTGGGGTTGGCACCTCAAGGTAAGGAAATCAAGGTCTAAAGAGAAAGAACAGTAGCTTGAAATGATGTCACAAGCTTAGCCACTTGTGGCAGCATAACATTATTTGTATCTCATACTGACCTCATTTCTTTGGTCTGCTTCAATCTTAAAATATGTAGCTTTGTATAAAGCCAAGGAACTGAAACTTTCTTCACTATGCAAACTTACTGGATTGTCTGTTGCTATTGTATACACTCTGACAGTGGTTCCCATTTGTACAAGTACTGCAATTAAGTTTGCATGACTGCCTGAACAGTATGACTACAGAGTAAGTCAATTAATGATGATCAAAATCACCCGTTGCATAAGTATCTCAAAAAAGTTAATGTGCAATCAAAGAAAAACTAGAAGTAGAGAATAACTTTATTTGAGAATTCCTTTGTCCACAAAGCAGTACTTTTTATTCAATTGAAAATTTTAGCTGATCTGTTGTAGTTTTTCATGATTTTTAAGCTTTTGATGTGAACTAACTTTCTGTACATACTGTTTTATCTTTGTTTTTGAAACCTTATTTTATTATTCCTTTTTATATATATATTTTATACAGGAATCAATCCAAGTTCAGACACTCTGATTGAAAGGAGATGTCTGCATTGTATATACTAGGATACAAGATGACTTTTTGCCTTAGGAGAACTTAAATGGATTTCCTCCAGACTTAAAAATACAGCAAGTGTTGTAAGGAGTTATGCATATATAAAGGTATTTATAGTCAGTTGGGGTAAAAAGAAACAAGGGCCCAGGTAGTTGTGGTAAAAAAGAACAACCCCCCCTCAGAGCTAGAGGAAGGTTTGAATATAGTTGCTATATTTTGCATATAGTTAAAGCAACATCTCTATTTTATTTTAACATAAAGACTAAAAATGTAGATTTCTTTACACCTGAATAGTGAGTGGTACTGTGAAAGTATTCTACCCAAAAGTCGACCATCTTTAGTTTGCATCATGTTTCCGAAACTTTTCATATACTGTACTGAACATCTGTATGAATTTATGTATGTAACCTTGCATGTGGATGTCTCGAGTGTTTCAAGCCAAGGGCCAGCTAAACCCGATTTCAGACTCTTTATTTACTGTTGTTATATAGAATTTCAATATGTTTTCCTTTCTTGTCTAAAGTTTGGTCCCATTGAATCTTCTGTAGGCCATTATAGAGCATCCTTAGGGTGTAGATTAAATTAAAAATGCTAGAAATGATGCAAATGAATTTTACAGAATTATATGAAATTGTCCCAGTTTTTAGCTGTCATAGCCCTACCTTGCAACAAGACATAAGTTCTGAGTTTTTCTTGAGGGGATCCTCTGCATGGTAACAAGTACAGTTAGCCATACCTCAATGAATATGGCAAGATATAATTGCTTTAACTTAATTTTGTTGACTAGCGTACACGTACATGTACATCTGGGACTGGCTTGTTTTAAAACTTGTTCTTGAAGGAACTCACTGTAGCAAATTCTGAGTTACAGCAAGCTTCCCATATGATTTAGTTTAATGTTTGAGGGTCATGAAGCCAATTTGCTTATCTAGGACCTTATACTAAAGTGAGTATGGATGAATGCCAAGAAAAGATTCTTTTTGACTAGTGCTCTGAGGTTAACAAGACAGGCATGTATTAATAGGTCCCAATTCTGCTCCCAGAACCACCATTTTTAATATCCCCATCTGAGGGATGTCAGTGTATCCCCAGTCTTTAGTCACTTTTCCAAAGGCAGGGAGGGGTGCCCACTATACTGTACAGTACATGCCAGCAGAGTTGGTATTTAAGCAAACATGGTGAAAAAGTTTGAATACAGATAAAAAGTTCTTACCATTTGCCCTCTGGCATTTCAAGTGCATAGGAGTGAGGTAGTTTCCCTACCTCTGTATCAAGAGGAAAGTCCACTGGTACCAGACCAAAGTGAACGGAATCATGAAGATATCCACGGAAGACTGGTGCTATCTGTGGTGACAAGAGACCAAAAAAAAAAAAAAAACTGGTGTTCAATTTTCATTGGTCAACAGTGCTTGAAACTACGGTATGCCACTAAATTAAGCTTCAATTTATGTATCTCAAAGCTCCTGCAAGAGGCTAAAATGGTCTTCATGCATTCCTGTGTTCATTCTTTATGATGTCTGTAAGTTTTTGCAAATATTATATGCCAATTTCCTCCTTGCTATACAATCCTGCTGAGTCACATTTCAGCTATACGTAGTTACAGTAAAAGTAACAGGAACAGTTACTTGCTCTCTTTTAGTTTTCAACCACACATTCCATGTTTAGTACAGTATGAATTACATTGGTTATCTTACAGTAAATATCATTCTATAGTCTACCTATCAATAAAGCAAACACAAATCATATCTTCTCATTTATTAACTGGCAAAAAAGACACCATACACTTGTACACATTTCCCTTTGCAATCGTTTCTCCTTGAGATTAAAGTATATACTGTATTGTACCAGCAGGCTTCAAAAAAAGCGGTTGCTCGGGTGTTATTTGCACCCAACGCCGCCCATTGATTGGAAAATAATGCCCAAAGCCTGGTAAAATGATACCACCAAGTGCTATTTTCTCATGAAAATACAGTATGTAGTACCCAGTGAAATTTTCCAGGCACCATTTTCTCAAGTAAATGGCTGCCGGATTACATGCCCAGGCAGTGTTTCCTTGAGAAAAATATAAGCGGATCCCATTTTTCTGGTAGAGATAACCATCCGACTGTATTCAAACTGGCCAGCAGGTACACTGTAGTAACAATATTAAAGAAAATCCAAAGTGTCAACATACAGAGTAACTCCTGGGTCACTAAAAGTGGCTCCTGGTCCAGCCTGAAAGCCCGTGGACAAGGAGTTAATAATTATGGCAGAAAGTAGCTCCTGATATTCAAGTGCTTATTTTGACCCCTGTGTACCAGATGAAGAGATATCTTTGTCAAATTTGCCACCTGGGGTTCCTCCTGAAAGTTTGCATCTGTTTGCTAAGAACACCCATACGGTATATATATATATATATATATATATATATATACCTACCCTGTATGATGCCAAAAATTACACTTGTGTAAACTGAATCAAGTCTCCCACAACTACTGAGGCAATCAGCCCTGGCTTATTTCTGCACTGTATAATTTTATGTCACTACTACAACAAGAACAATTTTCCTCACTGTACTAAACAATAATATTGACTTTTTTCAACAACTGAAGGAGGCATACACCTGAAGGAGACCATTTTGTGAAACAGACAACTTCCTGAGAAAGATTACCAGAAAGCCAATTTGGAATCACTCATTTTAAATCATTTTGCTACAAGCTAAATTTGGGTCACAAGAAAAATTTCTCTTCTGAAAAGTGAAGCAGTACAGTACACAAACTAATGAGTCTTTAAAATCCTTTCTAACTGACCACTACGTACATCAATTCCCATCCACCCCCGCCCACCCAACCCCTCTAGTGCCCCTCTAATGTCTAATGACTAAGTCCACCCCTCCTCCCCCTGTTCCACCAAGCAGAGAAACTCACAATAAACTGAACAAGTTTATTTTTGTTTCTTTTTTTTTTCTTTTCTAAGCCTAACACTAAGTCTTGTGAAAAAAACACTCCATACTTCTGTACTTCTAGGGACCAGACTAGAAAAGTTTCCTATTGTAACTTACTGTACTCTTGGTCCCTCCCCCTTCTCACCCCCACAGTACTGTAAGTACTTATATTGCTATAATCTCATCATCGATTTGCTCACTTAATTAAACTAAACTGTTTAACTGAAACAGTACAGTACCTCAAACTGGTTGTTGCTTTCATCTAGTACTGGTTGAAATTTGGCAACAGCTGGACCACCCATCCCTGGCTCTCTCAGCACCCGTTTGGCGATGAGACGACTTCCATTCCTCGTTCTAACCAGTATCCTCTCGTCATGTTGTACTCTTTCATTTTCGTCATCATTACCTCCTTTGTCATGAACCCCTAAGCCAATCACTGGATAGTTTATTTCTCTGCCACCTAACTGGTTCAGGAGGGCCCTTGCATTATATTCTCTGTTGAAGTCTTCCATTTTGTTCCATAATTCCTTCCTTGATGATGACACTTCCTCTTCCTTCCTCTTCCAGCACTATCCACCCACCTTTCTGAGAAGTCACCCACAAAACCGTATTTGATAATACAGCACTGTCTGTGCAGCAATATGAGTTGATGTTTTGTGTTAAAAGACTTCTAAACAATTCTGACGACAAAATAGAAAGGTATGTACAGTACTGTAATTTAGCAAGACCTTAAATACAGTTTTAACTACTGTACAGTAGGCAATGAGTTGGAGCCCAATGTTTGTACAGTATACAGGTTTTGGCTCCCCAGATAACGTATATAACTGTAACTTTAGCACTCATGAAAACTTCCCATGTTTTTCTACTGTACTGTTCACTTTTTGCTTTATGTACGGTACTTGGGAATACGGTTATTTCTGGAATTATTGTATAGTTTGCATTGTTTTATAGTACAGTGCTAGGTAGTACATACAGTATATACTTAAAATCTGACAAATTTGGAAAAGATTTTTTTACTTAATAAAGTTAGGGATGCACCGGATATCAGGTCCGGCCGGACTATCCGGCCAGATAATGAAAAAATATCCGGTTCCAGCCGAATCTTTGAAGAAATCCGGCCAGATTTTTCTCAAATTCAAGCCTGAAGTACCTCCATCATCAAAAGAGAGAGGTTACTTCAGAGATGAATTTAAAACCTTTCCAAAAGTTTTCTGGCCATGCAACATAGCAGAAAATTGTCTCATTAAGTTGTTGTGTAGGTAATTGTGGCACTGACACTGACACAACATCCATTTTTTGGTCTTAATACAGCTTTTATAAGTATGTCCATAATACAGTAAGTGGAGTTAACATTGAAGACATTCAAAGCTAGCCTATGTCCACTTTAATATACAGTATCACAGGACCCACAAATGCGAATGTTATAATGTGAATACTTACTGTACATAACAGTTATTTAAAATTAATTGGTAGCCCATAACACATTCTCTGTCAATTATTCCTAGACAATATGCACAAACTGACTCACATTCATCAGAACATTTTAATTTACATTCACTGTCAATGTGAACAATTAACCTGATTTGATTATTTTAAAGAAATTTGCAGTATAGTAATCTTTCTTTGTTAATTAATTTTCTGTCTGCATTCTAGTCTTAACCCTAACAAATAACATGTCGGCTTAGTTAATAACTACAGTGGGACCCACTGTAACACTGTCATGAAGTCAACTATGAGCCTCTGCCTTGACACCCTCTGCCTTGACACCCTCTCCCTCCCCCCCCCGCCCACAGTGCTCTTTCTTAATGTTTCTCTTTACAGGTGAAAAAATCTGGTTCTGGCCAGATAAAATCCGACCGGATTTGAAATACTCTCCGGCAAAATCCGGTTCCGGCCGGAACCAAAAATTTGGATCCGGTGCATCCTTTTCGCTGTCAAAGATGTACATTTTCACACTAGTACATTCGTCACAGAAAAAAAGTATATACATCAGTCACAACAACATTTCATTAATATGGCAGGAAAGCAATAAAATCTCTAATTGACTCTTAATGATACAGGGTACAGTATATGCAGATTGAAACCTTCTTTAAAACATGCATAGTAAGTTTAACTACAGTAGTATTTTATTTCAAAACATAGCAAATCTTCATAGGAAATATAATACAGCGAAAAAAGTGACTTTTGCTGACAGTAAGACCCTTAAAGAGGGCTTATATACTGCATTTCAAGATTTCTCTGGTTTGGTAGGAACTCTAGGGAGAACAGGAACTGAAACTGTAAAAATATATTAAAGGTACTGTAGATGTTCCACTAAAGCTTACTGTAGTAATATCAAACCTCCATCTACGGTATATACAGTATAGCCATTTAGAGAGAAATAAACAAACTGTCTGAAATGTATGTGCAGTATGCTCATGGAATTGCCCTTATGTCATGTGGCCACTGAACACCTCCTTTGATTGAAGATTAGTGCTCTTCATGTATGGATCACTAGACCAATGGACCTCCAGACCATTCACCTACTGTACTTGACCGAAGCATTTTAGGTACTTTACATTAGAGCTACTGTACAGTAGGGTTAGCTTTTCACATAAATACGCAATCGAATTAGGGATCAGGGTAGGCCTAAAGATCAGCCTGCGTAGGACTGATCAGGGTTTGGGTTTAGCTATCTGTAGGGTTTTAAAATTAAGAGTTACAGTAACATCTTCTGCCTAGTTACTGTAGAATTAGGCAGACTATTCCACATGTTGAGAACTCTGTGGGTATGCAGTCAAAACGCACCTTTACCAAAACATCCCCGCTTTTTAGCTACCAAAACATCCTCACTTTTTACCAACCCATTCCAGTGGTAGTACTGTACGTACACATGCAATACAAAACATACCCTCTTACAGTGTGATACATGACCATTAAAAAGTTCAACTGCAGCAAATAGTGTAGGCTACGTCAGTTATTTCTTTGATATTTTTTATTCAGACTAGGAAGAAAGTTTGTCAATGAAGCCAACAAGTTTTAGTTTAGCCTAGCATATGAAATCATGTTGCTTATCCCGTCTAACTTAGCCTAGGCCAAGGCCTATTTAAATTTATTTAGGCCTAGTCCATATACAAAATTTGAGGCATACAGAACTTCTAAGTCCTTCTTTGACAGTGTAATATTACAATACTGTAACTGAGTAAGTCTGTTTTGCACTTAAAAAAAAACTTTTTTTACTTACATTTATGTCACAAATTTCCTCACTTGGAATTTTATTTACATGGGCTACGGGAGGAAAGTAACATTTTTAGGGGAGGAAACGTAACTTTTTGTAGGGGAGGAAGCTAAGGGGTCCGGAAACTAACAGGCCCTGTGCCCTATGCTCATTGTGTTTCTATCTTATAGACTTTATGCATACATACTGTACAGTGCAGGCGCAGCTTCATTGAAGTGAGCTGTATAGTACATGTAAGAACCAGTTAGGCTAGGCCCTATGTAGACCTAGCCTAGGCTACGGTCAAAGCGGGAAGTTTACTACGCTTAGTCTAAGTTTTGAACTGCGATAATAACACAACCCATGCAATGCCAGTAGGTCTTCCAAAGAAAATCACGCCAACAAAATGTGACGTAAAGTTGTAATCGCACGCGGAAGATATTCGGCGTTAACATGCAATTTTTTTTTCCACTATGGCTTTCAATATGGCAAACAAGACAGTCTTAATACAAATTTCAATGACTGCAGGCCTAGCCTAGTCTTAACTTTGTAGGCCTACAGTAGTGTGAGCCTAGGCTAACACATTTTTCGAAACATTGTCTTTGAGTGTGAAACATTGAAAATGCTCACAATGAATAAAATGTTCTTCAAGATTCCCTCTAAACGAGTTTAATTGTTTTAAATACCTGTACAATGCGAGAATAGAAGTAACAGGGCGAAATTCTATAGATCATACACCGGCCGTTTCGAAATGTTTCCTTCCGAATGAAAGTATGACAACACCTGAACATGAGAAGATGTACATCCACTTTATGTAAAGAATCATTGAAATGAAAATTATATTCTTACAGGAAAAGGAGGGAGAGTTGGCGTATTATCCTTTATTTGTTATATAATTGTGATTTATAATCAAAATCAGTGGTCAAACGTTCAGGCTTACATTCATTTTACCTGTTAATTATATTTAAAAATAACCAACTGGAACTCTTAACAAATGTCATTGATACATAATACGCAATACTGTATGCCAAAACAATGACGTGCAGAAGTAGAAGTGGTATGTATCACACAGCCATAAAACACTTGGTACGTCTTCTTACGTCATCGCCTAAAAGTAGAATAGACGTTTTGGGAAATGTTTCCATGCAATGCATTGTGGAAGTGATTCAAAGGTGAAGTGTACCAAGCTAACAGTGTCCCTGCACGTTTTACATTAGTCAGGGTACCCCTAGTCCTTACCAGTTATACACATGCACGGAGCACCGAATTTCCCAAAATGTCTGTATTGTGTTTTGAATGTGACGTCCACGCATAGGTTTGAGTCGGACCACAGGGGCTCGGTAATACATAACATACCATAAAATAACAGGCTGAAGGGCAAAGGAGGGCCAAGGCCCCATAACATAACATAACAAATTTAAGGGCAAAGGAGGGCAAAAGCCCCATAAAATGCCCTGTAACCCAAACCCTAAAC
>WURT03123732.1:0-11694 GCA_009936505.3 Holothuria glaberrima | reverse complement strand
TTACCTCAATGTACATCGCTGTTACTAACGATGACGCCGTTATTGACGAACTTTGCGTAATTCGCGTTCCATACATGTCAGACCTCCACTGATAAGGAGAGCAGGTGCAATTGACCTGCTTAATTTTATAACCTTGGTCCAAGAAGAGCAGTAAATCACTCTGCTTATGCAACTGGGGGTGCTTTGACACTAGATCCAGATCTGATCGCCTGCGCAGGGTCAGATCCACTGTTCAAGATCAAATTTGTAGTGTAAATGCAGATCAGATCCGGATCTGATCGCCCGATTTTGATCCATGTAAGAGGGGAGGATCAGACCAGAGCAGGCAATCAAAACTTGTAGTGTGAATGCTCTAGGATCAACGGTGACCTGAGATCAATGGTGACATTACATTGTAACATATTAATGAGAGGAGTACTTTCAATGGTGTACATACCACCGGCTGGCCTATGCATAAGCCTACACCTGTGCTTTCTCACTTTTTTGTTTACATTTTAATGTGCATGTTGCGTGTGCTTCTATTTCGTAATTCATTTGAAGGCCACTTCCGCTGAAGCAAGGAGTAGGATCAGAGTATGAGACAAGTGTAAATGCACCAGGATCAAGCCATACATGTAATTTGATATACTGATAACATCGGTCGATCAGATCCAGATCTAGTGTAAAAGCACCCTGGGACATTGTCTTAACTCATCTTCCAACCCAGACTATGCTCTTCAAAACCATGGAAAATGTGCAATCTCCTTACATCTTTTTTAATGGATGCAGTGCAGTGATGGCACTGCACCCCCAGTGTCTGCCATTTTGGTTAGCACCCTTCCTCATTTCCCTTCCTTTGTAAGCGTGCATCTCAGTGATTTTGGTAAAACAGTGATTTTCAGAGCTGAAGTTCAGACCTTCAAAGTAAAAGCAGGCTTTGCAATAGAAGGAGAATGAGGGCAGGCTACCATCAATGGCATACACTAGTAGGAGTGCGGTGTCAAAAGCTTTTTGAGTTGTACACGATTATGCAAGTAAAAGGTTGCAAGGGGTATTAACTTAAGTATTTAATTGCTTGTGAATGCCCACACCAGTTAAAGGGGTGGAACTCAGCATCATCATGGAGGGCAATAGCCCTGTCTTCACAAAGGACAACTGTAAAAGATAACCATATTGAGAACACATTGTGAAGTACTTGTTATGAAGGCTTAATGGCCACAGGAATTGCTCTGTTAGTTTATGGAAGGATGCAAAATGGAATGTGTGCTTAAATATCCAAGTAAGAGAATTTATTTTCCTACCAGAGCATTTAGCAGAACATGTATTATTTGTTTTCCACTTTTTTCCTTTCTCTCTTTGTATAAAAGCCTGATTGACTACTGCAATACACTCTTTTTTTTCAGTGCTTATTAAGTGCTGTGTGAGTTTTCATAATATTGTACTGTACATTTTCTGCATAGCCAGGCTCTTTTAGTGTAGATACAGACCGTATGTCCTTCACTATACTTCCTGGTGTAATAACTACAATCCAGTCTACAGTAGTTGAAATATAGAAACTTGATACTATTGATGAGATTATGCCAAGTAGTAAGGAATCGTAGTCAAATTTCATTTAACTGACTCATCTAGTTATTAGTGTTCATTCTACTGTACAAAGGAATCATAGGTGTTACTTCATTCCCATTCAATTTGCTAATTAGGGCAGGTGTGAGTTGGTGACGTGTGGGTTTAGGTTCCTTCATGCATACAAGCAGCCATAACCGAGGTTTATTTTGATACTGCTTGAGAAATCATTTTATCGTACTTTTTATAGCTTTGAACATGTTTGTTGGTATTCAGGTGAATGTTAGAGCAAACAGGAATAAAGATTTTGAAATCTGAGTTTGTATTTACAAACTCCATCCATTTAATTGTATCCCCTGTTCCTATATCTTGTGCCTTTCTCTCTCTCAGATCTTTTCACAGTAATTTTTTTCCTTTTCTGTACCAGTTCCTTGCCCTGACCCTCCCCCACATGGAAGAATTGCAAACACATGATGGAGGTCACTTGATATTTTGGCCTGTAGCATTGCAAGTCACTGCACGATCGTGGTCGCTGCATTTCCCAGTTTCATGTTTCTGCATACATGTTGATGGATAAACTGTGAGGTTATTTGTAGTGTAGCTACATGCCTATTTTGAGCCCTGGGAAGATCCAGATCAATTTATTCCGCCCCATACATCAAACCTAAATATCCTGGAATCTTAATACTGTAATTTAATCCATCTATTTCTGATAAGTTATCTGATGTCACTGGTAGGTGAGGGAATCACGGTTCATGGTCTGTTTAGGGTTAATGGCACTCTGCTTTCACATTAAGTTGTGCAGGTATGCACTGCACACCGCTCCATAGCCTGTCAGGCAGATCTTCTTTCAGTTCCAAGCAGTGTAGTAGTATTTGTTTCAAAGATTAGGAATGGAAAACATGAAATCTGCAGCGTTTACTGCAGGCAGTTTTGTTCTGTTGACATAAGATCAGTTTCATGTTTGCTTTATAGATAAAATTATTTGTGAATGTAATTTAATAAAATAAAAATATGGTCACAAGAATAATTAAAATAAGAATCTAGTCAGGTGCAAGTACAGATGTAATTTTGAATGTGGAATATTTATGGACACATAATTAGATGTTGAAACATTTTCCTAGTCAGAAAAACAGTGATGGCCTGTATTGTTCCATGGATGAATTTTAGCTCACTTTGGCTTTTCAACCTCCCCCCCCCCCCACCCCCACCCTTAGTCTTGTTTTCATGTGATTAAGTGCCAGTATCTAGAGCTCTGCATAGGGGCAGAACCACAGTATTTCTTCCAAGGGAGGTAAGGTTGAAATTTGTTCCCCTCCCATTGTCAGAAGAAGGGAAGGTGGGGAAATGTAATTTTCAGTAATATCAAAAGTCATTATCAAAGAATTGAACAGTTTTATGTTAATAAGGCATAGAAAAACTCACAAAGTTGGCCTTTCAAGCCTATCAAATTTGCACCATGTGGCAACTTTGTGGCAAGCCATTGTCCAGTGCTTTGTCCTTCTGATCACACTTGTACATGTACAGTATGTGTTAGCCAGGACGCTCATTCTCTGCCATCACTGAATCCATAATCCTTTCAGCCCAGAGTGTGTGATGCTGACCTTTTTGGGTCCATGGCTTGTGCTATTGATGGAGGAAGTAAAATTTATTCAGTTGGCTTTAATAGTTACAAGGGTTGCCAGACTTTCGGCAATAGCCGTAATTCCAGCTTTTACCCGATTTTGAATATGACTCCGGCCCCACACATTGCTTCCGTCCCCCGATTGAAAGTAAAGCCGAAGCCGATATGCCAGCCGGGCCGGGACTTTCCCCAACATAAAAATACAGAACAGACGTTTATACTACTGTATTATGCAAGCCCTACGATGTTTGAACGCACGTGTAAAATAAGTAATAAAAGCGACTGGTCAATAAGGCTAGAGTAGCAATTATACCATGCTAAGTGTGTGTTGTTGTTTTCACTGCACTGTATATATGCACTTGATGTTCTGCTCATACCATGTGCATAGGTGTTGCACAGTGCACAGGCTAGGGTGGTGTACGTTAGTGCAAACATCCGGCAGCCTAACGGGCTGGGGGGCGGTGCATTCATCGCATTGCATTATGACTGTGAGCGAGCGCTACCATTTGCAGAGGAAAAAAACAATCGACGGCAAAAGCCGCGGTAGCAGCTGGTTTTGCCGCCGATTATACCTACAAACGGCAGCACATTTTTGCCGTTGATCAATCTGTACTTCAGTCGATCAATCTCTACATTTCTTTCCCATGCACATCGGAATTTAACGTAAATACACTCGAGGTTGGCTAATGGGGAATGCATTGTAGCTAGGCCATTATTTACTATACAGCTGATAGCTGTATGATCTATGCACTTCATGCAGGTGTTTAATACACTGCATGGCTTTCCTTAGGCCTTCAGCAGCAGCCATGTCGCATTAATATTTGTGTTCGATTGCAGAAATTATCTACAGCTTGCTGCATAGGCTACATCTTGTACTGCAGAGAGTAGGCCCATTTCAAAGTACATGTATATGAAACGAGGCTAAATTTGTCAAAAATGACAAAACCATTCTCCTGGCATGTTCAAAAGACTCTTAAATAATTAGGCCTAACTATTAAATATTGACAACTTTTAATTGGAAGGGTTTTTCCCCACGAGGCACATTTCTTTAGAGGGGCCTTGCAGTTTTGCCATTGCCTAACATGCAAAATACATGGATAGGCCTAAGATGCTGATCTAACACAATACATGTGCAGAAGTTGTCTGCTTACTCATAAAGCTACAGGGTCTAAAATTTCCCAATTATTGTCGTTCCAAAGCGTTAACAAATGTTGTCTAAGATATAGATATGAGTGTACAGGCTTATTTATGGTCTGGATAGGGTCTAATTGCTTTTCAAGGCCTAGATATTTAAGTCATTTGCCATAGACCTAGCCTACATAGGCCTAGGTCTATACTGTTACGAGAAGCTGATACAGTCTCATGACTTCAAGGATGTCCATGCAAAGTGAATTCAAGTTCACATGAAACTAGCACCACTCTGAATCCTTTTTCCATTGCTATATGTGTGTGTGTGTGGGGGGGGGGGACGGCTACTACTGATACTTTCCATTATGTGTGCATACAGTATATATTTGCCTGTGTTTGAATTGTGTGTGTTGGGGCTTACATCCATTTGAAACTTTCTTTGTAGCTGTATTATGTTTCTGCTGCATCAGTTCAAGGACACAACCCCTTATTTGTTCACCTGCTAAAAAATTGTCAAAAATGTTGCAGTGAGTTTCCTTTAGAATTTGCCCAATAGTTGCACCAAATTGCATCTGAGGACCCTTAAATATTCAAAATTTGTCCAAAGGGGACCTCTCCCCCAGGCCGGGAGTTGATAAATTTTTCAGGCCTTGGAAGCAAACCCTGCTGGCATCCCTAATTACATAACCATGTCCATACAAAGCCAGGAAGGGGGGGGGGCAGCAGGAGCATTTCTCACCACCCAGAAATTTTCCAGAAGTGAAGTTTTGCCCTGTCGATCTTTGAAATATTCGGTAAATCCTAATGTTGAAAAATCTTTTAGTTAAAGCAACTTGTGAGGCACAGAAAGTGCCACTTCTGGCAAAATAGTGAGCACGTATCAATTGGTATTTTTTTTTTCTTGCTATACTATTCAGCAGATGGTGGGGTAGCAGTTTGCTTAGCCTGTCATCTCTGTGCCTTTATCAGTCAGCATACTGCCAGTAGGGCTATGAATGTGTAACTGAACTATTAAATGTTTAATAGCAAAATTTTGTTGTCATTTTGCGAGTAATGTGATTACTGTATTTCCTTTGTAGTGTGCAGAAGCTCTGGGTCTGTGTTTTGACATGTAGGCCAAAAATGTGTTTGGGAAAGACATAAAATCCCTGATACTCATAGATGGCAAGAATGATTTGTAAGAAAGTAAGAGGGACAGAAAATTGGGAAATTCACAAATGTTGAAGTGGATAATAAAAAGGGAGAAAAATCCCACTTCTGCAATTAATTGTAAGTAGCCATTTCGTTCGATCATTTTGACTTTAATCCCTACACAGTCAGAGCCCTAACTGCCATGTGCATAACTTCTCTGCGAAGTTTTGAGCAAACTGATTTATTCTTTCAGGGTTAAAGAAATATGGCATTCAATTTAAATGTGAAACAGCCTGTGTATTTTCCATCTTAGGTCTGTTTATTGCTTTCCTTCTTTGACGTTACCTTTATCCGTGTGTTTTATGCTCCTTCCTTGTTTCATTTACACTTTGCTAACCTCTGTAAAAACTTCTCAAGTTTGATTAGTTTTGCTCTCATGTGAATTTGCCTTTTATTAAACTTTATACAGGTTCTAAAATTGCCTAAACTCTCCTTGCAAAGCTTTAAAATTGATTATTTTGATAAGTCTAGCCTTAAAAAATCTATCATTTTTAGCGGTTGTAAAGATGATTGAAATTGCCTACAGTTTTAAAACTTATGTTGTATTTATTATGGTTACCTCCATTTCTTGCCTTGCATTAGTGTGAGTGTGTTTGGAGGATATGTATGGGATTGACATTTAGGGGCAGTCTTTAAGTGTTGGTCCAGTAATGAAGGGCATGTTGTTGAGTGCATTGGAAGATATATATGTCGGACTGCATGGATGTACCCATTTTAAAAGGGGCCCTTGGAGTGAATGTGTATATGCCATGTTGTATAGTTGGTGAAATTTATAGCAAAGTTTCAGACAGCCCTTAAGGAAGAAGATTAAAAAACTTTTTTGCAGCATTAAGATGGACAACTTAGTAGCACTCTCAGCCATTTTGGCACAATTTGAATTGGTGGGAAATTTAGTTTCAAGCAAAAAGTTGTTCAAGTATATAAAGAGACGTTACATCTAAATTTGGTTAAAGTGGCTTCGTATTTTGGTTAGAACAGATGAAGTTTACATGTCAGTACAAGAGTTGACAAACTGTTACTTTTTTAAAACTATTTTAGTGGAAGAATTCAGTGAAGCTATCTGGGATTTGCTTTTATGCTGTCTAGTTACTTTTACAGTACCTGGAAATTGTTAATACAGTATCTGGTAACTAGACGGAAAGATGGTATGATAGATCATGATGTGTTTGAAAAATATCGACAAAATAGGAATAGATGGTTTGGTATATGTCTTTATTGCCCTGCTAGGTAATGGGGCCATTATTGGTAATTAGTGCCAGTATCAGCTACTCTTTGCCATGCTTGGCATACACTAACATTGGTACTCAAGTTTATAATCTTGAGTGTTTATTTTACATACATAGACACTGCACTTTCAAAAGAGCTGTTTGTAGGTGGTAAGTAAGTAAAATAACACTCCAGACAGAATAATGTCACTTCAGGACTTGACAGCAGCTGAAGTGTTGTTAAATATTGTAGTGCACAATAGCCTACACTGTAAATGTGTGCAGAACAAGTTCTGGAAGTTTTAGCATTGGATTGATATCATCTGATATTAGATTTGATGTATGGAACACATGGACAAGAAGCTCTGATGTCCTGTATTGATGATACTGGTCTAACACTATTAACTACATAATGTCTTCACTTTTATAAGCATCTGTTTATGCTTAATGTCTTATTTGCATGCAATTAAGGGTGACAGAATAGGGGGTAAACATCAAGGCTTTCCAAAACTAGGGAATCTACATCGCCCTTCTCTTACCTTTTTGGGGAGTTTGGGGATCTATTTCACTCCTACTTACCTCCCCTATTACTACTATTTAATACTACTACTGGATAGCCCATCTACCACAGAACAACTAGTGGGAAATGAAATAACCCTCTTCAGATGGGGCTCTCTCTACTTCCTATCATATTTCCAGGATGAAGATTCTATATTTGTAATGGTTTACATTAATCTTACTCATACTGCTTACATAATTTTATGTCCTAGTGTAGAAGCTGAGTGATAACAAAATTGTTCAAACTACACCACCCCTCTCTTACCTTGTATTTACACTTGTAATCCCCACTCTTTTCTCTAATGATGTATTGTTCTTTTCTCTCTTTCATTTACAGAGCTGTTGTTGAGCAATACCTTCTGGAGAAATCTCGGATTGTTTCTCAAGCCCAATTTGAGAGGAACTACCATGTCTTCTACTACCTACTCACTGGTGCTAGTAAAACAGAAAGGGAGAGTCTTTGGTTGGACAAACCAGAAAATTTTCTCTACCTTAACCAAGTAAGAAAAATAACTTTTATTAGTATGTGTCAGTGTATGGAGATCGTTACTTGTTCTTTATTAGGATGCCATGTCGATGTTAATTGTAGAAGGACACTTTGCTCTTAGATTTTCTGTTGCATGAACAGTATGGCCTCCCCAATCTACTGTGTTGCTACTTTCCTCACCTATTACACAACTTAACCTAAAAGAAAACATTCAGTATGTGTTTTCTGAAGATTCTAGAGGACATTGAAGCAAGGCCAATTTGGAATAAAGGTTCCATTCTGTAAGGTAGGAAGGGTGCCACCTAGCAGGAATGTAGAACGTTGCATGCGTAGAATATTGCAAGTGATGTTTTTGTAGTAGAATTGGGACTGTTTGAGTAAACTAGGTATTTAAGCTGAAGTAGGGGCTGTAGATTCACAAACCAAAAGTAAATTTTTGGTGAATTTGACATGAATTTCAAACTTTAACTACTGCACATACAGTGGGTTCCTAAAAACTGAATTATAAAGTCACCATGACAGGAGGGGGCAATTCACTTTGCAGACATATACTCATCTCTCCCTGCATCTAATTTGTATTAATCTCATGCACTCTGTGCGATTCAAAGTAGTTTTGACACTGCACCCCTAATGTCCACCACTTTGGCTTGTAACTTGTCCTCTTTCTCCTTCCACTGCAAAGTTGTTGTCTCAGAGGTTTCTGGGTCTAAAAGTCACCGACTTCTCTCCCAAGTTCCCAGACAAGGATTCAAGTGTCATATTATTATTATTATAACAATCGTTTACACTCCCTTCAAGGCACTTTCAGCCAAATTTCCACAATGCTCCCAAATCTTTTGCTTTTTACTGTTATTACAACTACTTACGTCCTCATGATTCATTCCTGCACATGTCCTTGCAGCTTAAAGCTGGTGGCTGGTAACCCTTGCAGTTAAGGCTAGCAATTGCCAGAAAACTTATATAGTGCAAGTTGCAACTTCAAATATAAATGCTCATTTATTTCACTATCAAAAAGTATTAATATTTTAGTGATGTTAAAATCAGCAAATGGGGGTGGGGAGGGGGGCTTAAGAAGTGAGTTTCTTTTACAAGCATTTTTATCGCTCCCCTAAAATTTAAGTCCATGTATTTTTGAAAAAAGTAGAGATAGACTTGGAATTAATGCTGGTATTTTCAAGGCTCTTCCAGCCCATTGCATCAATGGAATAGAGGAAACATTTAAAAGTAAAACAATACCTTGCTTACACTGTAAATGAATACTGTCATACATTCTTTGAACAGAAATTTGTATTTCGTTCCTCCAATGATTACATCGTGTCCTTTTTCTGACGTCTATGTAAATATTTTGTTAGCTGACATCAATTCATCAAATTCATGGTGTTAATGCTTTTAATAAAATTTATTAAAGAAATTTACCAGGGGGAAAAATGGCAGCTAGGAGACTTAAAAGTTTTCTTCTCCTTGAAAATTGTCTGTCTGTTTGATTTATGGACATTTAGTATAAATTTTCTTCTAAGATTCATCCATTTGATTTTCTTCTTCATACCCATCTGAGTCCTCATTTTTCTAAACATTATTAACATAATTGTATTGATTACCTTGGGAATTCAAAGATTTCCATTAAATGTTAATATATATTATATGACATCACGGGTAGAAAGAAATTTTAAAGACTCCAATTCTCATTGAGGGTCTGGTAAAAGCAAACAGACAGACAATAGGGAATCACAGATTTCAAACTCTTCTAATTAAATGATCTACTCACAATATTACAAAATTCATGTCCTTACAATCCCGCTGCATTCAATAGGTCATGTTGTCAGGTTTTCTGTGATGTCAGGCTTTGAGAAAAATATTTTATTGCTTGTTTATTGACTTTTACTTGTTATATTTTTGGCCTTTTAGGAGTGTGGCAGGGTCAAAGTGTTATTGTGTGGGTGTACTTTTGTGTTGAAAATTTCATATGATTTGGACCAGTACAGTGTTTTTAACATTTCTTCAAAGTTATGAACAGTCTGACAGCATGGAGTAAAAGTTTACAGCCATTATAATTGGGACAACTTGTCCCTCCCACGTAAATCTTATCCTCCACAAATCTTTTTCCTCAATGACAATATTCGGATCTGATGCTATCAAACTTAGAGAAAGTACTCACTGAGGCTTTGTTTTGAGAAGTTTACATAAGAAGATACTGTAACAAAAATTGCACTGCCATGGTTTTATTATGGGAGTAGGCTGGGGTCCATGGTTTCTCACAATTTAGCAGCAGCAGATATTTTAACCAGAAACTCATTTATGCTGCATTCAGATCTTGGTCTACTCTAATACAGTATATTAAGTTTTGCTAGAATGATCAAAGAAAGACAAGTTATTAGGCCTATTTTGTCCACAGCTGTTTACTTAGTATTGCATATGGTATATCATATCCTCAGGGCTTGCAAAATAAGGTCCCCAAGTGCTCCAGGGCAACACACGTAATGACAGGGACAGCAAAAGTGTAAAAAAAAAAAAAAAGAAAATCAGTAAGTACTCCTGTGGTGATCAACAGGACAGCAAACCACCAGAAAATTGTTAAAGCCTTCATCTTGCTCTTATATATTGAGTACTACTTTTCAGTCATTCAGAATGTAAGGGTGGTAGAGTAGGAAGGGGGGAGGGTGGGGGCTTGGAGTATGGGCTAGAGAGTTGTATATTTGTAAGACATCCAACACCCTGTGGCAATCATATACAGTATTATAACTACAGAGTACAGGGACAAATTGATATCACATTTTGTAGGCAGATCAGACTCTGATAATTTTATATACTTTAAATTATGGGCAACCTGAATTCACAGTTTGATACAGCAAATTTGGTGGGCATAAAATAAGGGAGATTTACAATAAAAAAAAGCCTTCAGATAAAACTAACCACTCTGGTTCGACAATGAAATTTGCAGATCAATGAAATGCAAGATGTACCGTAAGTTCAGCCTTCTTTATTGTACATACTACAGATAGCTCATATGTCAAGAGGATATAGATATAAACCACACAGTATTGTCCTCAGCAAAATATTACCCTGGGCATTCATTAAAGACCTATCTGGAGGCTGTTAAAGACAGTTATTGTCAAATTGGAGGAGGGGCTAGAATTAACTGTAGTAGGGAGATTTTAGCTGTCTAGGAGGAAATTGGGTTTTGAAAATTACCTTGTTTCATACACCCCTTCCTTACCTATCTCAGCTATGCTACCATATGCACTGCCATTTGAATATTATCCTGCCCTACCTGTCTCTCATGTCTTCCATACTGTGTCCATACTTCCCTTTTGTACTGTATCAATTGAGATGTAGTCTGTATTCCAAAACGATACATTCATCTATGCCATTCTTCTACTGTGCAACTGGTCCTTGCTGTTGAACTTAATAATATATATAGCAAGTTGTCAGTGTGGTGTTTTTTTAGGGCATTGTCTTTGAATAGGAGTTAATAGAAAACATCTGTCTTTGAAGAAATAGAGCCTGGAATACCATCATGTGTGATGTTAAAAACAAGACAGGTCTCAAGTTCAAGTTTAGAAGGCTCCTTTCAGTATAATGCTTTGGAATTGCCTATGGTGGAGTATTGTATATCATTAGACTTGTATGTGAAAGACATGGTAAGGGAAACCCAAGGCCCCTTAGGCTGTGCAAGATAAAGTTCAAGCTTCACTATGTAATTGATTGAACCTGAAATCATCATGTACAGAGCAGTTTAAATAGCCTGATATCTTTTACAAATGAAATATGTGGTATTGCTAATTCATTAGACTGCCTAATGACAGATTCCTTAACAATAGTTTACTGTTGGAATGGTTAAAGGATGGAGGTTGTGCTACTGTACCATGATAGGATCGGCCTTGTTGGCTTATATTTGTATATGTTATGTGCTTAACTCTTGGCAAAAAAGTGTGATCCAAAGTGTGATTTAGAACCAGATT
>WURT03123731.1:0-29809 GCA_009936505.3 Holothuria glaberrima | reverse complement strand
GAAAAATTGCATTTCTTTGAAAATTTGTATCTTCCAAATGCTGCAAGCTATTGAAATGCGGTTTTCACCTCCTAAAAAAGAAAAATTTTCTGAATTTTTTGATATTACTGAATTTTGTCCCTGGAAAATCCCTTTAAAGCCATCGAAACATGCCTGCTTTGTACGGGTGAGATAATTTCATGCACAGTGACATGAGATTTCAGGCACACTATACTCCTAGCAATTAAAAAAGTTATCTTGAGGTATATAATCATTGTTTTTATCCCCCCCCCCCCCTCACCTCAAAGCCAAAATTGGGCCACACATATTTTAGGGCAGTATGAGCTTTCATTATCAATAGGCTAAAGAGATGCAAATACTGTCGGAGCAATAATGCAAGGTTTAGTATCGCTGTTGGTACTGGGTAAATGACGGGTCTAGCATTAAGGGCAGACGCAATGAACTTTCAGTGATGGTTGTCAATTTTTGATGGAATTCGAAGTGACATCAGGTTTTAAGAATGTTTACTGTTGTGCTATAGCACGAAACCCTCGATTTCCATTTGACATCTTTTACGTTTATAAAAATACTGTTTGATTCAATGTCTGGTCAGTTGGGCAGCTTAGACCAAGACGTTGGTTTCGAATGGAGCATACACGTAGCATTTAGCAGTTTATCGGCTTCGTTAAAGATACATTGCTTTTAGAATATTATAATACTCTTTGTGGACTGTGTATATTTAACTCTATTGTGCGTTGCTCGACTAGCTGTGAAGATAAGATGGCGACCACCATGGCCACATTTATAAGGGTCGTTTCAGGTCATGATAGGATCACGGGTTAGCCGCGTACTAACCTCCGCCAACCCAAAACACCGCTATTCAGTCCGTCTCATGGAAGCCACAACTTAGAATACCTGCAACAGCACTCTAAAAAGCGTGTTTAGGAATGAAAAACATTTTTTGCCCCCACTTTGGAAACATGTTTCTATCCTAAACACTCATGTTTAATTCCTAAACACTGTGTGTTTAATTCCTAAACATCATGTGTTTAATTCCTAAACATGTTTAGACTTTAAACGTGTTTCCAAAGTGGGGGCAAAAAGTGTTTAGAAAAGTGTTTAATTCATAAACACTGTTTTTACAGTGCGTCGCCTGGTTTCACAACCATTTCTTTAACTATTCCTCTCCCCGTAAGGATCACATCAAAACTGGTCCTTCCGACTAAGTTGGCAAAAATAAATATAGTTGATATAGTCCCATCGAGAAATGGTCGTCTGATTGACTTTGACTTTATCCTTACGATTTTTAGTAACACCTGAAATAGTTATGATATTTTGTTCTGCTTTTCATTATATTTTATATGTGTCAGCAAATAACATGCTTAAAATGTAGAGAGACACATTCGTATGTTAGTAATTTAACACAATCGAATCGTGGACTTCGGTATTGCAGACGTTTAAAAGTAAACATACCTTTATTTTAAAGATTAACATAAGCCACATGACTCCATATCGTTGTACCGTCCATACATAGCCTTTTATAATATTATACACATAAGCATTCGTTGACAACACATCGTGCAACGAAATATCTACATAGGAAATTGTGGATTAGTAAAGATTCTATATCAGCGACTGTTGATAGACTGTACTACTGGATTTAAAGAGAAGAAAGTTCTTTTCTACTGGGACAAGGAGGTATTGGTTCAAGTTTTTGCGCTGTTTGTTTCAATGTTTTAGTTTAGCAGTCATAGAGATTGCCATAAAAGGTAGCCATTGTTGCGGTCTTACCACAGAACTATATGATAGGAAGGAGCATCCCACAATGTTGTTATGAAGCCATCATGGAGGGTCACGTGATGTAGATCAGCTTACTCAAGTCGATTCTACTGGAGTAGTATCGCGTATCTACAAGTGAAAACGCAATATTGTACATGCTAACGCGCAATAGCGCGCGGGCCATTACACTGTCTTCAGCCTCTTGGACGCTAATTTGCGCGCTCGGTCATGCGTTAGCATGCACGCCATTGAGCCGAGGTAAAGTTGCCTCAGCAACCTCATGAAAAGGTCTACATCACAATAGTTGAATACCATACAGAGCACCAAAAACTTACCGTGTAGGAGGCTTCGAGGCACATCATTGGTCAAAATGTATGCGTGCATGTGGGCGCACGTGTGTTACCTTTTTTCATGCGCCTTTTTGATTTTGTTTCAAAAGGACGCGTTCGACGCGTTGTACAGAACATTTGTGCACCAGCAAAGACAGCCAGTTATAAGGGCGCCTATATACTATGAGTACTTTTCAGTGGCCGTGCTATTGTGAACGTTATGCGGTCATCGCGTCTCGGCGCACCATTCGAAATGCGGTTACACACGCTGTTCTTCGAACTGGCAGGACCGCTCCCAAAATCAAGAAAACTTTGGAAAAAAACAATCTTTAGATCACACGATCATATTGTAAAGATTCCCTACTCAGTTACTTACAACAAACGCGAGAGACGTAATGAGTATACATAGGCGTAGCAAGCTGTTCAATACTGGGGGCTGAACCTTGTTTCGGATCGCCGTCCTGGGGGAGGGATCTGTGGAAAGGGGGTGTTCCCCTCCCCTTTGGAAAAAAAATTTGATACTTGAGGGTCCTTAGATGCAGTTTGGTGCATCATTTTTGGAGAAAATTTAAGGTAAATTAATGCACACTTTTTACATTTCTTGGTCCTTTGGAAAAATTTTTGTTCTTGTATGGTCCTAAGTTGCAATTCGGTGCATCATTTTGGAGAAATTTTAAGGTAAATTAATGCACATTTTTGACATTTCTTACTCCTTTGGAAAATTTTTTGATATTTTATGGTCTAAGCTGCAAATTTGATGCATCATTTTGGAGAAATTTTGAGATAAATTAATGCACATTTTTGACATTTCTTAGTCCTGTGGAAAAATTTTTGATATTTTATGGTCCTAAGTTGCAATTTGGTGCATCATTTTGGAGAAATATAATGGTAAATCAATGCAAGTTTCTTACTTTTCTTACTCCTTTGGAAAATTTTGTGATATTAACGGGTCCTTAAATGCAATTTGGTGTATCATTTTGGTAAAATTGTAAGGTAAAGTAATGCACACTTCGACATTTCTTAGTCCTTTGGAAATTTTCTTTGATATTTTAGGGTCCTAAGTTGCAATTTGGTGCATTATTTCGGAGAAATTTTAAGGTAAATCAATGCAATTTTCTTACTTTTCTTACTCCTTTGAAAAATTTTGTGATATTTGTGGGTCCCAAGATGCAACTTGGTGCATTATTTTGGACAAATTTAAAGGTAAATTACTGCAAATGTTTGACATTCTTTAGCCCTTTGGAAATTTTTGTTGATATTTTAGGGTCCTTAGATGCAATTTAGACAATTTCTAAGGTAAATTACTGATTTTTTTTTTATTTTTCTTAGCCCCTTGAAATTGTTTTTATATTTGTGGGCCCTCAGATGAAATTTGGTGGATTATTTTGGACAATGTTTAAGGTATATTACTGCACTTTTTTAACATTTCTCAGTCCCTTTGGAGAATTATTTGATAATAGTCCTTAGATGCAATCTGGTGCATTATTTTGGACAAATTCTAAGGTAAATTACTGCAAATTTTTGACATTTCTTACAGAAGAGACGAATAACGGGTTTTCGTGTTTGGAAAGTGAGGGGGGTTAAGCATACTTCAGCCCCCCACAAATTTCGCTGGGCCGCTGTCACCCAGCCCCCCCCCCCGCTTCCTACGCCCTTGTGAGTATAGTAACAATGGATTGCTTTAGCGTGTGCAACAATGATTCTGCGATACAGTACTTTCACTTCTACATACGCGTTCCTAGGGCGATGAATCGACTTGAGTAAGCTGACCTACATCACGTGAGACCCCCAAGTCGGCTTCCCTTTTAGCGCGTATTTCGCATTGACATGCGTCCTCCAGTTATATAGCTCGTTGGGCCTTACCAAGATGACGTCAAGTGTAGAATGTGAGGCAAAGTTAGCCACGCCTCCTCAAGTTTTGCTTAATGTCAGTGGTAAAAGTTATACAAATCATTTGAAATGTGATGTTTACATTGTCAATGAATACATACTTGGCGCGTCAGTTGTTAAAAACACCAGGGTTAATGAAATCCGAGAGTATGAAAATAGGTCAATGGATGTAGTAACAATTGCTCTATTGGAACACATAAGGTCAACGAGTAAGCACTGACCTCGTAAAAGTCTGGTCAGATGCTGTTTACTGTAGATGCATCAATAATCATGTAGCCGAGACGTGATTGAAGAATTGTAGATCTAGTAACACCTGTGTATGCAGGGTTTTTTAGCCGATGCAGGGGTCAGATGTGGCTTAACTTGTGGCAACGCCGAGTGTAGCGCCCTATGAGATGTTATAGTAACTGTCTTTTGTTTTTAATCGGTACGACCTGTCCCATCCCCCTCCTCTCTACCCGAATACGCACCTAAGTTAATATATGCACCTAGAAGAAGCTGCTATATGATAACCGTTTGGGCATTACACAGACTTTTGATTTTGTTTATTGGCAGATCCTGCCATTTTTACTCTTTTATTATTGCACGTACGTCCTGTTGCCAGAAGTATGCATTACTGTTTTTTAAATATATAATGATGTTATTTGAAATAGAAGTATCGAACAGGATTGTCAATTAAAATTTGAGTTGATAGCAGCCTTGCATAAGTCCTCTCAAGTTAAGTTAAGGCAATACTCAGCTGACATCCCAAATACCCACCTGGCCTACAATAATATCTTTGATATCATTAAATTGTCATAAAAATATTTCGGAAAACAAAAAAGAAAACAGAATGGAATAATTAAAGGTTGTGTGACATGCCACCAAAAAGAGCTTTTCACCTGTCAGTTAGTAAATTAAGTCCTCCAATGAAAGATCCGTTGGAATTATTTCAATATCTTTTACTGTTCTCAAAATATACGTCTTCAAAGTTTGATGGTTTCTGAAGAGACTCACTGCCTATGCAAAAATAATGATGTGGTGTGTTGCACAGTGTTAAGATTTCTTTTGTTAACCCTATAAAATTATCAAATAACTACTGATCAGATTGCTTACAGTTTGTTATTGGTATCAATGTTTCTGAAGGAAAGAATTTTAACTTTCATTATAAACCCCTCAGGGGATAACAATGCTACCAATGTCCTTGAAATAAGGTTGAAAAAACAAAGGCTAACATGAACCATATACCGTATGTCCATCTCATGATGTCACATATTTGCATATTTATGATACAAGTGTGAAATAGAAATTACCCTGTAAAATGGTCAATATTTGATGGATTTTAACGGGAATTGCGGCTATTTTCTGGATATTTAATGCTTTTTACAGTTAATTTCCAACTACGTTATTTTCATGTCACACAACCTTTAGGAAGTCGAGTATAAATATGCTTTATTGTGTGGTGAAGGCTCTTGTTTTTTCTTCCTTCTGTGTATTTGTTTAAACTGTGATTCTAATTTGTCAACTAGCATGCTTAAATGATTAAATGGCGTTTCAATGGGTGTACCACTATTTATACGACAGTTCCAATTTTTAAGGCTGTAACCGAGTCCACCTAACCCAGTGGCCACCGTTCCGTGTTAATTTCGAGTCCAGTACCCCCCGATTCCGAGTCAATTCTGTTCCAGGTTTTCCAATTCAGAGCCATTTGCCAATATAGCACCTCATGCAAATGATTTTTGTGTCATTTACAATCACTCTTATGACGGGCACTTTTCAGAGGTCAGTTTCATAATCTGACTGACCCTGTAATTTAGTTGATTGTATGTGACCATTTTACTGGCACAAGTGTGCACCAGTCGTAATGTTTCCTAGGGAATATTAATGAAACAATCCTTTTTTGGACTCGCTGGGAATCGACTCCGAGTCCATCCCACTGAGCCCATTCCGGGCCAACTCCGATTCCCTTGCATCCATTCTGGGACAATTCCTAGTCCGGCGGAAAATGGACTCAAGTCCGGAGTCGAGTCCGAGTCCGAACTCGGATGTCCCTGCCCTCCATTATTCCGAAATACTCCCACCCCTATACCAATTATTTCCTTCGAGAACAAAAAGTATTAAAATTTTGCAGGACAGCAGCGACCTTTTATCTTTGAATGCATGGGTATGAACATCGTTTGATGATCGAGGGCACTATTTGGACTATTCTATCGTCTGAGTAGACTAACAGAGATAAAGCCTTTCGGCCTCTAATAATCAAAATAAAACGTTGAAAGTACATGAAAAAGTGTAAGCTTCGATTAATTAGTTTTTGCTCTAAACAAATGTACGGTGCTAAAAAGATACGATAGAAAGTCTAAGTGTAGAAACAGCGTCTACTTTAAACAACAAACCCGTCCCACAGAAAACTCGTGGCAGTGCTTTTTTAAAGTTACTAATGAACCCTACTACAAAATTAAGCTTGAAAGTTTACGGAGTTAATACCCGTATACCACTGAGGTGATACAAAGGAGGCGCAATTTTCGATGTCAAACTGCAAGAAACAGTTATTTATTCACTACTCTAAAGAAGCAGTACGAACTCATCAACGTCGAGTCTTCTTTTTCTCCGGTAAAATAATTAACTGTTTTGTTGTGAGAGGCGCATTTCGTCTGGAAGTATAACTTTTTACAAAGTTGAAATAATAAATCAGAAAATGTTTACACGAGCAAGGTCTGAGCAGTATCATTTCCTGGCCTTTAACAGTGGAAAAATAATCATATAAGTTTTATCTACAATACGCGGCCGCAATAAAATGTATGGCGGTCCTAAGTTTTGAAAATGTGACATGTGCAAATCCCCAACACATAAGATTTCAATCACAAACATAAAAAATAAAACATAATAAAACGACTGTATGGGGGATTGATATGATATTCTGCGTCTAATTTTACTGACCCGAGGTCTCGGCAATTTGTGTCTGTCGAATTGTGCTATAATGGTGGAAACCTGGTGCTTCATAACGATTTCTTAGTTTAGAGTCTGTCTTCATTTATTTTATGAGCTATACAACGACAGGGTAGTTTAAACTTCATAACAATTCAACTTGCTGGGATGTAACCACCAGAATGGACCTATGGCCTGAACCGACTGTCAGGGCCGTAGCAACTGGGGGTGTAGGAGTGTGACACCCCTCCCTGCCCCAGGCATGATGGTCAGTCGAACAATCGAATATCAGTTGGCTCCTCGACTCCCAAGAAAGAGAAAAGAGAGTCTGATCATTTTATTCCGAATAGAGGATGTAGATCGTTATTCCGAATAAAGGATAGCGGTCGTTATTCTTACCATTCTGCAGCACTCGGAGTATTCGGAATAACGACCCTTATTTTCAGTTCAGAATAACGACCCTTCGAAATAATGACCCTTATCTTCTATTCGGAATAAAGACCCTTAGGAATAATGACCCTTAGGAAGAATGAACCCTGTTCTAAATTCGGAATAACGACCCTTCGGAATAACGAACCTTCGGAGTAACAACCGTTCGGAAAAATGGTCTTAATGTTATATTTGGAATAACGACCCTTCGGAAAAACGACCCTTCGGAATAACGAACGACAGTCGAAAAAAAGAAGGGAGACAAAGAAGAAAACAAAACTTTTGGGCTTGGCAACTTATAACTAAGCAAACTTTGCCAATTAAATTTAAAGCTGGAAAATTAGACAATAACTGTTCAAAATGTACCTTAGCGAAGTGGTTTCCAGCTCGTGGGTGGGTCTCGATTTCAACTTTCCTCAATTCACCTAGCCGTACTTAATGCTTACGCAATATCGAAGCAACTTCCTGCCACTGAAATGCTTGAATTCGTTTAGAAAGCAGCCCTCGCTGAAGTAAGTAGCGTCTCTGTTGCTCTAGGCACGATGATTTTATTAACACTAGACGAGTGCTGCTCCGATAATATAATAAGTCCCAAATGTATCGTAGCTTTTACAGTGATCAGAGTTTCAGGTACCCACCAGCTTTCCAAACCACCGGAATAACCCGTACAGCCTGCAACGAAGGCAAAGTTTCAGGGGATTACACTGTTATAAGCAGTGGAAGGCGGACTACCAACTTATTTTATTGCAAGATTTATTTCATTCCGAGATTCTGCAAAATTTTATCCACAGTTCTTTAAAAGTTTCGGCCTAACCGGGTGACCGTGGAGATAAATTGACTAGTTTTGTCATAGTATGGATTTATACGCAGCCTACAGTGCAGGAAGCCCGCATCAAGTAGCCAAAACATATAGATAGCATTCACAATTCTGGTAAAGTACGGAATTTCATTTTCAATCGCAAAGTGGTCTGTTTTTTTATTTTTTTGCCCCATGCGATATCATAGATTGGGAATTTAAATTAACCATCTCGTCGGCAGTGATGAATAAGATACATTGCAACTAAGCAGTCATTTATCTAACATTTGATCTATGTGTCATTCTCTCAAGAGTTACAAATTCTTCTCTGCATTTCTGTTTTACCTTCTTTCATGTTGCGTTTCGCGCGTGATTTAGCTCTTCAAATACTACATGAAATGGGGACTAAGAATGGTGCATGGAGTACTCATATTGTCCCAAATATGCTATGACACTTATTAAGTTTATTTGTCCGATGACTTTCGTCTTATTCTTACCATTCTTTCCTCTAGGTCGTTTTCCTTGGCCCTTCTTTGCCCCTACCCCACCAGACAAATTATTAGAAATCCATTAAACGTCCGAGCTCATAATAAAAGTAATCACCCTTCAGGAAATTTTGACGCCCATACGCCACCTGTCCATGACTCAAAGATGAGACGGGCTAACCAATAATATCGCCCTTGACAGCAATTTTTGCGCTCCTCTATGTTTAGCACTGCGGCTTCATCATACAAAATGCAAATCAGGTTTATGTCATTAGTGAAAAACTTAACATCATCCGGTCATTTTAAAATTCTGCAGATGTAAGTGCCTGGCCAATTGCTTGTAATATGTGCACTTTTTGGAATAAAATTTGCAACTATAGATTAAAAGATTTTAATCTGAAAAGGAAAAAAAAAATGAAAAAATAAATAGTTTTCCCAGAGCACGCTTTCATATTATTTTCATGTACGACACATCACATTTAGATCAGCCAAAAATATTCTTTCTTACGAAAGTAGTTTTTACTAGAACCGTGATAGATTCACGTTCTTTGCTTCTTTAATGCAGTGGCAACATAGTACCTGCATGGCGGCGGGTGGCCAAGAAAGGCAAATAGGGATTCATGAAGAAACCGCATGAAGGCCAACGATTATGAATAGGTTACTACAAGGTCAGGGCAGTGTGTAGAAAAGCGTAACCTTTCCATCATCAAAAGTAACAATATATTATTTCACAAGCGTTTGAAGCGAAATGAAAAAGATACTAACATTCTTTGAGATTTTTCTTTGTGAATACGAGTTTTCGTTTATTCCTAGTTAGAATTAGTTTGAATGAACATGAAAAAGGAACCTAGAGTCTTAGGACCTCTTCTCTGTTGAAGATTAACACTTAAATAAATACAACGAAACTAATAGTAAAATACGCTGTAGGTATAACAAAACAAACTTTGTTACCATTTTGTGAACTGTTCTGTAACCACGGTATAATGATGGGTGAAAGAAAAACTCGCAAACCTGGTTGTTTTCTTTATAGATATCAAAGAATTTGTAAGTGCATATACGAAAAGTTGTTACATGTTTTCAGCATCTATTATCCTGTATTCATCAAAAAGACTCCATCTGCATTTAAAATCCCTTGTGCTCACAAAGGGACCTCTGCTGAATGTCTGATCACCCATTTCATATATTCAAATTTTGCCATTAAATATTTAATAAGACCTTGTAAAGTGGTTTCAGTTTTCCTTTTACGCATTTCATATCATTTCATCTGTTTCGTTTTTCTCGCAACTCGCCGAATACATATAGTTATGTTTACAATATTGCATCTTACTCTAGCTTAGTGCATTTATTTCAAAACAATAAAATAGTCCTGTAAAGACTGAGAGAAGAAAAGAGTGAATCGGCACCACGCCACCAACCACCCACCCACCTACCCTACCCCCGTGACAGGTTGTAACTCCCGTTTGATTCAATAAATGACTTCTCACTGGTTATTCATACTAGCGTAGTGAGTCGAGTAGGTGTATGATCGACTGCCCGATAATGGTTGTTTAGGAGGGCAATTCTCGACGTAAGAACACAAAGAAAGTTCAGCAATGTTTTCCTTTCATTGATATCAGCTTAGAGCATGCGTAAATGCAAGCCTGTTATCGTGACACAGTCTTTGACCTTTCAGTCGTGTTATTCGAAGTTATTAAACTCATTCAGATATAGTAGACTTGGGCTTTGAGATTGTAAAGTGTAAAAGTAAATATAACTCCCCTACAGAGATTTCCATGCATTTGATATTGAACTATATACCAGTTTGTAGTTATACATTGACAACAGATTAACATTCATGCACAACAGAACGCACTTCGTATGGCTGTGGTTTGCATGCCTACAATACTCACTGGTTTCTCGCAGCTTCTTAAGACTTTGTTAACAGACTCAGTGGGTGGTTTTACACCAACAAGAATCTCTTGGAAGGAAACAAAAGCGTGTACGGAGACGGTAAAGGTGTAGTTTTTATCTTTTTTTATTTTAACTGTTTGTAAAATGTTGCCGAAATTAAATGCAAAATAGTTCATAATGCCGCTTAAAAATGATGTGGTTAAAATACGAAAGATAGAGCGTATATAGTCAGTTCTGCGTTTATTTTTTTTTAACCTACGCAACGAATAAGTTTCACGTCAATCGTCGTTTTAAAACTGTATTTTTATGGTATAACAAGAATATTGTTTATTAAAATATAATAAAAATGAGGGACCAGTGAGGGACAGGACACCACAAACGGTATGTAATCAGGATATGGCAGATGTACAGAAATGTGAGGTTTGATGAAAGTCATTGGAAAACACTAAAACCCAGTCTTCCGTTCGTGTGTTCTGTACCTATCCATTACCATGTGACAGAAATATGGTAGCAGGGTTTTATGACCTCTTAAACCATAGTTTAAGAAACCAAGGAATATGATATTGTTTTAATTTTAGAACACCTCGTCTGGGCATATTTTAAGTTTGTAAATACGTTCAAGATCCAATCATGGCCGGTCACCGTCTCCTATACCTGTACTAAAGGTACAATTTGTTTCAATATGACTGAAGAGATTGGAGAATACAAATGCAATGGATGTAATGAACACATCCTCAATGAGACAAGGAAAATATTTCGATGAAAATTCAAAAGTTTTGTGGTAAAGCTATTACTCAGATCAAGTGTACCTCGGAGCGGGAGGAGAATACATTGGCGAACTGTTCGCAACACTTTTCCGGGGCCCGGAGGTGGGCTACAGGTCCTATGCTCTAAAGATTTCGGGATGCGCCCTCACTTAAAGTTTTGGTGCCAAGAAAGCTGCTGACACCCTTGATGGGACTGGTTGCGAATGAAGACATGCCGTGATTGGATTTAGCGAAACGTCCTACCAGGACTATAGGGATTTTATATTAATAGCTCCGCACATGTAGGGTGCTGTCTTACCGGTTGGCATTACATTGAAGAATTTTCGAAAAGCATTTCATGAGCTTTAAGGTGGTGAGATATACTCTTTAGTACATAATTTGTAAGTCAATGCATGACTTATTGGCAACAAACTGGCATTACTTGTGCTAGCTTCTTCTGTTCATTGGACAGTTATAACTAACAGAATAGGCTACCCTCTAGTTTTCAGAATGAAGGTAAATGTAATGGCTAGACACTTTTACAAACGTTGCGTACACTCATACTTGCTTTACTAAAATGAAACTTAATTTTTGCACCTTGTTATCTCATTGTGTAAATTCCTAGTGATCCGACTTTGACCCTTTAGTTGCTGCAGCTTAAATGTTCTTTAAGAAGATATAAACTCAGTAATCATTAACTGATTTATACACGTCGGGTGGAATATTCAGTGTACCGAAACCGCCAGTACTGAATGTCAAATACGTAAATATATTAAAAAAAAAAAACCAGTTCTACTGTAGGATGATCCAAACTTAAAGGCGGGTTCACCTTTTTTTGCAGATTAAATTCAGCTTTGAGAGTTTGACCATATACGCACAACTTTAAGCAATATATTCGACGCAGCTCAAAATACTGTTTCAGAAGAACTATGGTACTGCGTTCTCTCTCGGCCCTCAACAAAACAAAACGTCCTCACTCTGTTGGTGCATTTTGCAAAAATCAGACAATTTAACGTGGATAATCGCGTTTTGTACTCCTTACTTCAAACTTGTTCCTTATGAAGGTTCAAACTTCCATTAAACTGATTAACTTCATGTCTTTTAGATCCCTAGAAAGTTTTCAAACTTTTCGTAAAGGAAGTGTTCTGTTTTGGTGCAGTTGAAGGATCCCGTCTGCTACATTTTCAAACGCTGGATTCGCAGTTTTGTATTTTTATAAATGTTTTCAACATTTCCAAAAGTTATCACTATTTACATATAATCAGTTTTGAAAGAACACTTACTCTACCCCTAATTTCCTCTCGAGGCAGCCTTCAGCAAATTACAGATACGGAACTTTGCCAATTCAAAGACAGGTCTGATTCATGTTATAGACCTAGTTAACACCTCGCTGTGCGAAATGATTGTAAAACATGTTTTTAATTAAAATCTCATACAAAGGTGTTCTTTTTTATCTGCGATCAATATTTTAAAAGGTAAACATTGACCTCTAAATCTTTCTACTGGGGTGACTCCAATCAGAAACAGAATGATACATTCTGACGGTTGGTGATTACAATTTTTAAGATGCTGTTATTCACCCCCCCCCCCCCTCTAAAACATCTCTCTTATTATCATTTCTGCGAGTCCTACGTATGATAAAGGCAACCTTTATAGACTGCAATCCATGTAAAATAACGTAACCCTGGCGAGTGTTTCAAGTAAATGTATCTCTGATTTCGATAACGCGAATTTCAAACTGGTATTAAATTTAACTGAGTGTATTGACTTATGTTGAACTAAAGATTCGCGACTAGTTTCTTAAATAAAAACAATTCAAAGCCGAATAGCTGTTTCATTTTGTATATTTATTGACTAACGAGATATCTTTCATCTTCAACCAATTGACCACCAAATGTTATTAGGACAAATCGGTCCTTGTGACAACTAGGCCCGAACACCTCGGCTCAGACAAGTCGGCCTATGAGACAGCTGGGACCAGAGACAAGTCGACATCACTTGAAATAAGTTCGATAACATGAGCATAAATCTGACATGGCTCCTTCTGGATGATTTGGTCAAGTTTTGAAGTAAGCAAAACATGAAACGGGATAAACGATGCTGTAATGGTTGTTAGGTCAAATAAACAGAAGACCTGTTTGACCGAAATTTTAAAGATGAAGGGTTAAAATTCGGGACGCAGAAAAAAAGATTTATAACCACAGGCTAAGGACTACCCTCAGAACGGATTAAGCTGAAGTTTGGGCAAGCAAACCTGCAAGTGTTACATGTTAGTTAATAGGCCAGGAAATCTCTTGTCAACGCTCCGCACCCAGCTGCTAGCTGCATGCGTACACCATTGGTCTGGCAGTACATGAAAATATACAGCTATTTCAATTGGGGTGGAGGTTTCCGCGGTGCCGAAAGGTCTCAGGGCCGAACATTCTCGGAGGCTGACATGCCTTAGGCACCGGCATAGTCAGGGGGGCCAGCAGGTCATGCCCCCCCATTGAAAAATGAGGAAAAATAAAAAAACGAAAAAAGGGGAGAAAATGAAGAAAGAAAAGAAAAAGAGAGGCGAGAAAAGAGGAAAAATCTGCAGGGGGTAGGGTGAGATGTGTTTCCGACCGAGTGATGGATCTATTGTAATCATTTTCTATCACAAATGTTTCTCAAACTTTCAGAATTTCCGCAAATCCTTCCCAAACTTTCAAAATTTTGGCACGTTCTGCGCGCTTCAAACCTTACCACAATGTTGCTCTTATTATCAGTATCTTCCGATAGCAACTCCCAGAGAAGCACAGGAGCAAAGGTCCAAAGCTGTTTACGGATTACTAGGTAAAAGACTGGCTTTTTGAGTGGCATATATGTTTTTTCGGCAATTGAAAGTGTCTCGATGCATATTCTGAATGCAGGTTTTGTCATGGAAATCTTATTTAACGAAAAGTTTCGGCTCGCTGCCCGCGTATGTGTCACGGTTTGCATTCCATCTCATGACCATTATGAAGGTAATTACACATGGTGATCACAGCAATTTCAAAAAAAAAAAAAAACCAGATTCATCTCCAAACATCAGTAGGGGTCTTGCATATTTAGGGGGAGGTATTGGGCCATGGGCCATCCTTACTGATACCGGATTTTTCAGTACTTAAAGTAGTTAAAATTTTTAACAGAAAATTTTACTTCAAAGGTAGCGTATGTGGCACCAGATTGTAGGTAAGGATGTAAGCTAATTTTTTAAATATTTTCAGTACCCTCACTTCTCTAATTATATTACAGAAACCACTAATACTATTACAGATATCTTAAATTGAATAAGAGATAACTTTAAATAATCCATTTAAAGATATCTTAAAATCTTTTAAAGATATCTCTAAACAATTGCAGATATCTTTAATTTAATTTTACATATCTGCAATTAATTGTAGATATCTGTAAATAATTAAAGATATCTAAAATTCGGGAATAAAAACTAAAATGGCTTGTCATACGTGCGGGCCTGACAAATAACATTTTCCTGAAAACATATTGAAATAAATAATTTTGCACGATGCTTAACAAGCAGGCGTGAATTAACCAGTAAGCACTAGTACACCTGTCATACCGTATATTGTACCATAAAGTGAAGTTTTCGTTGCACAAAATGCTAGGTTTTATTGTTGATCACTTAAACTGTGATAAGAACTACCATTGTAAGTCTCACTTTCTAATTATGGGCCTTAACAAATGGCCAATGAAATAAGTTCACTCTTCACAACATTTATTTTTTCTCCGGCGGAATAGTAATCCCCTCAGGCTGGAGTCATATGATTTTGTTGCATAGCAGTAACATATGGTTGGGCACAAAAAGTCCATGAAAAATGTTCATCCAAATATTTATTGAAAGCGATAATTAAACTTAATATTTCCCGTTTATTTAAGGCAGTTTTTAAGTGGTTTACTCAGTGTCATCACGAGGGTGCATGTATACCATATTATCATGCAGGCGGGAGTAGTGCATAACCCGAAATCCAAGAAGCAACTCTTTTAGTGAAGAAGAGAGCTACTACTTAACAAGAAGTTCTACTTTTCAAGGATATGCATAGCATTTTCCCATTGCTTGGTGTCATGCCATACGCAACATTATTTTTATGACAACGTGTACCAGATGGGCCATAGGCTTAAAGCATTTGGAGGTGACTGACTTATGTATGAGAGGTGATAATGTGAGGGCCGCAAAAGTTTTGACCTTGTTATCTTCAGAAAAAATTATAGCTAAGTCCCGACTTCTCAAAAATGCAGGTGTCTATCAGTGCCTCTGCATCAGTGTTTCCGCAAAGTAGTTGACTCGGGATATTTTCACTATAGCGTGTGAATTCGACGTCCGGAATTCATGGGTTAATCGAAAGATTTTATAGATTCTGAGATTTAAAAATGTAATCAGCAACAATCAGGATAAGCAGCAACAAACAGACTTAACAACTGCAAAATGGATATTAAAAACCAGGAGAAAATATTCAGGGGCATCATGTACTCAGCTCAGAAAATATTTCAAGTCACGTTGTTCATCGACCTGTGTGGACACTGCTACACTGTCAAAAAAATCTGTAAAAAACAGACTGAGAAACTCGGGCGTAGAGTATTCAGACATTTTTTTGTAATTTGACTTTACAGATTAACTGTGTAATAAAAAGAAGAAAGAAAAAGGTCAGAAACTGCAATTTATGACCATTGTAAAAAAGCAGACAATTTCTGGCAGCAGAGTTTCCTGACAAACTCTCTAATTTGACATTACAGATAATCTATGTACAAAAACAGATATGACGTAATGAAAATGATATTCATTAGATTGGCACTCCAAAATGTCTTTACTTTTATCCAGTGTCCCCTCGTGTCGTGGGCAAGAGAGACAGTCTTTTTTTTTCAAAAGTCCCCTCGACTCTCTGGCAAAGAGCCAAGGGGCGAAAACTTGACAAACAATACCCTCAAAGGAGTTCTGCTCCATTAAGGAGCTACGTCCCCAAGGGACAACTCAACTCAACATGACCAACCGAACAACCTGACGTGCAAATGTGGCGTTCGAAATGAGATTTGAGGACATTTTGTTGACGGTAAGAATGTACGCAATGTTATATGTACCATGTCTACGACATGTTGGTTATATGGAAAAACCTTACTACATAGTTTGTAAAGAAATACAGTTCATACATCTCAATACTCTTAACCTACATTGATAAATTACTTATCCTTTGTCCAAAAAAGTCTTGTTTGCTACAGATCTCATTAGTTTAGACCTGTCCTGAGCATAAATTTACATATTTTATGTCAAAATTTTGGCCACGCCCACTTAAGTAGCTAAAAGGAGTTTAGATTAGTTAGTTAGTTAGTCAGTTAGTTAGATGAGGTTTAACGGCCCAGTTTACAACCAATTGGTTCAAGTCGAGCCGGCCAAGGCCTTTTTCCAGTTGTGTCTCACTGGCTTGTTTTCCCTTACTCCATTGCTTATGCGGAGCATCACGCACTACGGCAGAAGGTTCCATTTTTAAAGTCTTTGGTATGACATGACCTGGGAATAGAACCCGGGCCTCCCCCTAAAAGGAGTTTAGGTCAGTCTGAACTAATCTGAAGCTTAACCAATGCTTTATTGTGATATCACTAGTAACCTATACCCTGCATAGTGTTTACAGTGTTATCTTTTAACAAGTTAGGTATCCTTCTAATTTGCAAAATTGCAAAACATATTTTTGGCGTAAACTACTGGAAATACGTAAAACGTCTGTTTAACTTTCAGAATAATTTTGTAAATATAAGGACAGATATTTTCTGCAAAATTTTACAGAACGTAACTGTAAATTACCATTCGTAAAAAAAATACAAACTTAGTTAGTAAATCAAATCAAATACGTAAAACTTCTGTAAAAATCGAAGAACATTTCTTGTAAATTAGAAATACAGAAAGTATGCCGAAAATTTTACAGAACTTTACTGTAAATTTACAGATATCTTTTACAGTGTAAAGTGTGAGGCTTTGAACCACGTGTCAGCCCATGTAAATGTGCACATTTCTACATTTGAGAGGAGTTAGATGATGCATTGTTGACCTGATGGATAATTTTTTACAGGTAGATGATGTTTTCTGCATAAACGTTATCATTTATTGAACCTTAGAGTAGAGTACGGCATAGAAATTCCAAGAGGACATTCCATTTGTCAAGAGGCATAATTATTTCAAACGAGAGGGGCAAGGGTGCATGTCGGGGCTAAATGTTAGAGTCATTCTGAATGATTGTTGCTTTGAAGTAGTGGATATTGTCAGAACTCAGAGGCAATATTAGCTTATGGACCCCCTATCTGTGTTACCAAGTTTACGTAAAACAGGGTATTATATAAAGACGTGAGCTGCATGGCCATTTATCGCCATGTATCCACCAAACGAAAGAGATCCACCCTTCCAAATAAAAACACCTTCATATGTTGTGCCCAGCTTATCCTCTTACTGTCATATAACGCTCCACTCAAAGGACATGTACTACTTTATAACCTTCATCTATTCATGACCTTCCACTCAATGTCTCAAGGATTAATGATTTGGTAGGAACTGCAACGTATTACGTAAAGGAAGTCACTCTGTCTGATTAATGAGAAAATTATTAAGCATTGGAATCAGTTTTCATGTTATAAGTTAGCATATTGCAGAAGACATTCTCAATTAATTTTGGCTGTTTGCGTATCATCTGTGATAGAACAATTAGAAGATAAACACCGCCGTAATTTTATTTATATATTCATTTTTCGGGTGTTTAAGACTTGGTCAGCAATTAACTTAGACAGTAGCAGGTATCGTTTTACGTTACCCTATATTAGTGATCACTTTGAAGATTTCACATTGTAGTTGGCTACACTTGAGTTTCTTCCTTACGTACGTTTCTGAATTGTGGACCAACCGCATAGACTACTTAATGGGGCAGTTTATATTCATCTGCATTCGGACGGACTTTACCTTATAAATTTTTATTCACAGAGGAACTGCCTCGTTTCACTGTCATCTTTCATAATTAAGCACGGTGTACATATGATAAATTACATCTCTTGGCAAAAACGTCTCGTACTACAAAAAACCGTTCTGTGACCATCTTTTTATCAGTTACTCGGCATTGTTATAATATAAACATAAATTATGTAAGTTTTGGAGCGACTATGTGGAACATCACTTTGTAGAGAATATTGTACTTCATATTAATTAAGCGAGGGATGAATCTGTCGCACTAATCGCACTATGGAGTAAGAAAACCAACTCTCATTTACCTCTTCTGACCGTCTGCTTATTTTGAGCGTGTTCAGAGGTTGTTTTGCAAAAAATGCACTTCACAAAAAAAAAAAAAAACTTTTTGGGGGAATTTCTCGCCACTTATTTGAAATATGAAGTTCTTGCAACCTGTATGGGAGGAGCAGGATAAAATATCGAAATTAGTTCCAAACAGTTCTTCTTAAGGAGTTATCTGCGTTTTAAAGACAAAGTAAAGCAACTTCATTTGCAATTTTGCAATTAATATTTTTTTACCTCAATAAGTGTTAAAGATTGAGGTTGCATTGTTCTATCTCGCATTTATCTAATAAAGGCAGGGAAACAAGCCTACGATGATCTATTGTACCTTTGATCACTCATTTTACACTTATGTTTTTCAAAGTTATATTTTGAGGCAGCAACATTTGCGTTTCTTAAGCTAAATTTTCTGCAACGGTAGCGAAGTGAGGAATCTGTATCAAAATCGTTTCTTAAAATAAGTCATGATGCATTTATTTTATTTGATCCACGCATAGAGCGTGTTCCTTCAATTGACCCCGTCGGTTTCAGAGTATACTTTGAAAATAAGAAAGAATGGCCACTGACAGCAAATATAGTCATTTGCGTATTTTAAAAAATACGCTTGAACCGCTCAACTTACATTTTGTGAGCTAAATGATGACAAGGAGATTTAGTCTGAGTCAGGACAGTTCTAGTGTACAACTAATCCGCCCATATTTGATAAGAAAACATGATTGGATGCTGTTATTTACTTTTTTCACAAATAATGTTTACTTTAATTTTCATTATTTTTTCAAAGGCAAAAATACAGTTTTGGATAGAAAAAATAAGAGGAAAATGATGTCACTTTAAACTCGGTGGGCATGATTGTTATTTTATTTTTCATCAATTAAGAAGTGAAATAATGAGTGAATACAGCACATTTGTTCTTCCTTATCTATTTTTTCTTATCTAAGACCCCTTGCATGAGTAAGGTGGTTTATGACTAGCAAATGGCCAACGATACATTATAGCTGTTTACTGTATTTTTCCGGTCACCTGGGGTATGCGTAATAAAAAGTACTAAATTAAATAGATTATATATACGTTTGCTGCTTAGAAAGGGGTTAAATAACTTTTGCAAAAGGAAGGTACAAAGGCCTGTATTTATAATAGATTACTGATCTTTCCAGTACAAATGTTCTTTACTAACAGATTGTCAAAAATATACTAATTCTCAAAGACGTGCTATTGAAGGGTGCTTCCAGCTTTGTTAAAACATTTACGTAAAATTGACGATATTTAAAATGAAAAAGTTGCTGAAAATGAAAAAAAAAATACCACAAAGAAACTAACCTTCAACAATGACTTTATGCTCGGACAGGGTGGTTGATCCACGGATGCACTCATAACTTCCTTCGTCATTGAGTGAAACAGATTTTATAAATAAAGAGCCATTTGAAAGTATATGCAAACTATTTTTCAAATTTTCATTCATGTATTTTGAATTGATAAATATAACATCGTTTTCATAAACCCACAACAAAGACCATTCAGAGTCACTAAAACAGTTTACAAGCAAAGCAGAGTCATGTATAACTCTATTGTGCACACTGAGAAATATTCCATCACTACGAGTAACGAACATTAACAATGATAGCTTTAACACTAAAAAGGAAAAATGAATTGTTATATTCGATTCCCGAGCCATAACAGTGTACGATAGTTTCAGTCCCGACGAACTGCAGAGAGAAATAAACTTTACGAAGTTTGTTCATCTACGTATAGTCACACCGATTTGTCAAAAACGTTGTATGCTCAAAGGTACATTTTCATGGTAGCCTTGAGGGACCCGCAAACTAATTCTGTTTTCCAAACAACAAGTCAGGACTATTTCTTAAACGAAATGAGTAAGTAATTCATGCGTTCGTTTTATCGTTTAATTTGAAATCTGTTGTCACAAACTAGCCCACACAAATGTCAAGTGCGTTGTAAGTCAAGCTTTGTTCTGCTATTTGACTTGCCTTCACAATAATTCGTTTTGCCGCTGACTTAAAATAAAAGCCCATTAGCAATACTGATGAATTTAGTTATAACACGAGAAGATCTGTGGACAGGCAACCAAAACAGTTGTTCCACTCCACAATCACTACCCTACACAGGGGGGATTGGGCCATGCCCCCTCACTGATGCCGATTAAACCTAGTTTTTAAACATTTTCAGACTTGTAGAGAGGGGTTCACCCCTGTCTCATGCCGGCGATCACACAACATACTGCATGTCCCCGTGAGAAAAGTCCTGGGTACGCCACTGTCCCCAATGATTAAGAGTCTTTATTAAAAGTTTTTTGGTATTATTTGGGTATCGTGTGGCGTTCTCACAACAGTTCCGTATAGTTTGACAATTTCTGAGATTTCTCATCATCTGTGCAAAAATCATGTTTTGAGGGTCTTGTTTTTTTTCCTTTAAAAATTTTGTGTTAAATTCTCACCAGTTAATTTCTAGTGCTTTTGTAATAAGGATATTTTCATAGTACTCAATATCTACTTCCTAAGTAAACAACAGGGCATGCCAGCATTTCAAAAATGTTACGGTAGCTCATGTTTATTCACGAGGTACCGCAAGCGCCAAAACAACAGTTGTTTTGATTGTAAATGCAAAGTGCAACTATATCAAACGTAATTAGATCGAATAGACAGGGGCGACTTTTCAATGTCTATGGACCTTTAAGCAGAAAGCTTACGTTAGGAAGCTTTTCAGTTTAATTGAAACCACAAGGAGGTCCAACAAAAGTAGCTAATTTTTCTCTAACTTTCATTTTGCTTCTTCAGGAAACACCGCCATTGTAAATTACTTAGAAATAACCAGGCACTGAAATAAAGATGAATTCAGAAATTAATTTTGCTCTTATTTTGTGCCTTGAACTGTTGATTGTTACTTTGATCAATGCATATGTTTTGATATAACTTTGTTTCCTATCGCAACAAAACCCCTAAGGTTTTCACCTAAAATGGCTGTTGAATGGTAAAAGGAACATGTTGCAAAAAGCAAGTGGTCTTAAAATACCTTTAAATTAAACATAATGATGTAATTGTTTGTTTTGTCTAAACATTTAAAGCCAGTTGTACAATCATTTCCTTAACTGCATTAATGAGGTAAAAAAGAATGAAAAATGTCCCTCCTATGCATCAATAATATCTATGGGTAGAGGAAATAAGTGTACAGTAAGGCTTTCGAAGAAAACAAACACAAGAGTTAATGCTAAATTATTTGCAAAATTGCCAAGCATTTTTTTTTTCATTTTAAAATAATTTATTTTTTCGTTTTAAATACAGGCAAAACTACGAATATGAAAGTATTTCAAGTGGTTGCGATTTTAGTTTACCTTTACGTCATCAACATAAGAGGTGGGTTAAGAATCAAATTTTATTCAATGCCCCATTGCAACTTTTATGTAGGCCTCTATGTATAGACTGTGAACATTAGCTGCTACGGTTAAATTGCATCAAGGTCTGTTCTTATCTCAGACAGTTCCAATTCTCCCAGTCACGTTACTTGAAGATCTTCCCACAGTTGCATAAAGCTCCTCCTTGTTCAGACACAAACCTACTCTTTACTGGTTCAGGCAATGTCCTGGTGAGCATGTGGGACTAATCAAAACGTTCTCCTTGCATAGTGTACAATTTGAGCTACTCTGCATTTTTTTAGTTTTCAGCTTTGGTGTCAATCAAAGAGCAGCCACCGTCTGAAAGTTTTATATCCCAACACCCAAAAGTGCGTTGGGTGATGAGTGTCTGTCATTAAGTCCTTCCTCCCTCTTTTTCCCTAAAGTAAACCAGTTACCTTTACATACTGTTGATGGCATAGTCGCCTCTCTGTAGAGCGGCATTTTGAATACACAATATCACATTTATATTCAGTAGAAAGACTTATTTTAACGTAAAATATTTCTTCTAATAGTAGCTCAAAATAATTTACTACTTTAACGCTTACGTAATTCAAATAAAACGTTTCATTTTGTTTTCTTGCAGCTTGTGA
The DNA here is from genome assembly GCA_009936505.3 of Holothuria glaberrima. NCBI lineage: Eukaryota > Metazoa > Echinodermata > Holothuroidea > Aspidochirotida > Holothuriidae > Holothuria > Holothuria glaberrima. The sequence goes on along the minus strand of WURT03123731.1, from coordinate 7,301 downwards.
AAGCAAAGAATGTCCGTCCCCCCAGTATATTGAAGCGGGCTCTGAAGCGATAGTTCAGTGTTCATTTCACGAGGAGTTTTTTAGTGTACTTTGGTATAACTCGACGGACTCATTCGATGATATCGTAACTTTAAAAGAATCTATAAAAAGCGGTAGGGGATTCATATCCGGCGAGTTTGATATCTACCCCAATGGTTCTTTAATCATTAACAACGTGTCACTAAAGCATGAAGGAACGTATACCGTCATTATGCTGGATAATCCATCCAACAGGCCAATTACGTACACCATCAGTGTCGTAGTGTTTGGTATGTATATCAAATGTGTTATTTAAAGACAACTGTACTCACGAAAAAAAGGAAAAAATAACCTCCTTTCTACAGGTGCGATTTTCTTTTAATCTTCGTTGTCTATACTTTTTACATGAATTATGATGACTGGTTTCATAAAATCTCTTATTGGTAAACTAAGAGGATTCATAAAACCCTATCCTAATTAACAATGCACCTGTATACCTCGTTGGATTTTCAATCAAATTTACGCTACATTTTATTTTTAGAAAAAAGTCATTTTATACAATGTTACTTCGTACGACTTGAAGGAAAAGATCCAGTCATCCAATTAGAATTAGTGTACCCCTTGGTTGTTTTAATCATGTGACTTTATTTTTAACTAAAATGTAAAAGTATGGGGAATTACTCATTGCTTTACCATTTGTTTGTATTATATTTATGTTTAAAAACATCTTCAGAGGTACTTGTAAGGCAAACAAAAGACATTTGCAAGGGCTTGTCATCTTTAAAAAGATGTCTCGACCGCGTATTTCCTCTAAGTTGTGAAGGGCAATAAGTTCTATAAGACTGAATGAATTTTGTTCCCTTATAATCCTTCTTTAGGAATACCATGACTGAAATTTTACAAAGACGTTACCTAATTGTTGATTAACATGTCATTAGAAAACTCATATTTCAGACCTGCAGAGAATTTTCATTTCTAAGCAATATCTTTTGAGTTTCACTTGGTGTGTTTCAGGGGTGGCACTAGGTTTTGGCCGACAGAGAGGCATGATTCCCCCTACAGGGACATGGGAACTAGCCGAAGCCCCGACAAGAGCCGACAATGTTGGGTTTCTGTTGGAGCAAATTCAAGAATTCGGGATTTTGGTTAAAAACATTTTAGAAAACCTGGGTTTTAAGTGAGGAAAATGGGAAAATTTGGGGTCTTTAAAAAATATACCCTAATTTTCAAACAAAGTCAAGTAAATCTTTCTGGCGACTGTTTGGACTTCGTCGCGGAGGAGTGATGATGGAGGAGGGGGTACACATTTAACTATACACTTTACGGCTCCCGGACAAAACATGATAATTTAACGGACGTGTGATCAATCTTACCCGAGAGGGGCCATGACCTGCTGTTACCCTTGTTGTGTTAACCTTAAAAGTCTGCAACTACTAACATGAAATTAGGATGAATTCTTGGGACGTTAAGGTGTTATAAAGTACTCATCTGACATGTAGTGTCTTCTTACCCGCGCAATTGTTTGGACAGTCCAAGTGGCAGCTCCTTAGTGTGATCAGCTCCTGTCATGCTTTGGACTAAGCGGGACTATTTTAATGGACATTTCCTGTCCAATTATGGTTATTTTGAGCTATTTTTTGTTTATTTATGTTCTAACAAGTATCACGTATTTTTTATACATGCACACGGTACTATAGGAGATATGCATATGAGGCAACGTTGAGAATATCAAAGCGTAACTTACTGCAACAAATTCAACAATTTTTTTCTTTTTTCTTTCTTCAAAGCCTCAACGTTTGACCGTGTTCCGAATATAGAAAATTGTGACCAAAACCATGAAATGTGTTTTCAACCTGTACATCCAGATTCTGAAATATCATGTACTATGACAGATGCCCGACCTGCAATTCCTTTAACCTGGATGGTTAGAACCATTGATGGGGACAAAAATATTTCATCTAAATCAGTGACTACAAACACGACCAATGCATATTTTACGTCACATGTTACAACCTCTGACCCATTTGCTTACTCAGAGATATTAACACTTCTTGTTTGTAAGGCCGATGGTCCACCAGGTTTACTTGAAAGGAATGAATCACTTGTTCTGATACAAAACACCGATGACGCGCTTATGAATGTTGAAATAAAACAAATGGTATTAGAGATAGATTCCACATTACAATTACACTGCAATTACAGCAAAATATCATATCTTGTTTGGCAAGTTAAGCGGTACAAAAGGACCGGTTTCATAACAATTTTGTACGCCGTATATCTGGAAGCAAATGTTACCCATGTAAATGGAAGGAGTTACAAACTGCAGCAAACATCGCTTGTTATCGATAAGATAAGAGTGCAGGATAAAGGCACGTATAGATGCGTCTCCGGGAATGGATTTGAAGATGACGTAATAGTGTACCACGTGACAGTGTTTGGTATGTAAATTTGACCAATCTAACGAATCATTATATCTGTAACTATCATGGATAGAAATTTTGGAACCCATAATTTACTATAAATGTATGCTTCACTGTACATAAAACCTTGTGACAGTAGCAGACGGCGCAAATTTCAGCACTTTAAAGTTTGTAGTATTGCAAAGGGTAAGAACGATGGTTTAACTTAAAAATTTAAAAAAAAATAAAGGGTAAGCTTTGAATTTGTAAAATGTATTTTTGGTATCAACAAAACAACTTTCCGTTAGCAACAAAAACGAAAACAAAACGTGCGTTTCTTAAAAAAATATCTTTGTTCAAAAAGCCTAGACTTGTTAAGATATTGTTTCCATTAAACCTTTCTGTTACAGAGAGCTTAAAACCTTCATTCTGTTAACTTTGTTGAATGATGTTATTCAATTAACATAAATAACTGTCTTCATCTTCAGTTAATCCTGACCCACCTTACGTAGTTATCGATGGGTGTAGTCATCAACACTACTGTGTTCTCGAGGTTAATCCACAAGGAAGCTTGACGTGCACTGTGAATGGGATTCATCCCCAGGTCAATTTAGACATTACAGAAGTTATTGGACAGTCGCTTTATCCTTTAAACTTTTATGACAAGTCACTCACAGCAAGGGAAAACGGAGATACATTTGATATAGTTCTCACATCGAAATACCGCTACAACGGAGCCCCTGGGGCACGGGTAACAGTTAAGTGTAACGTTGTCGGGACGAAAATTGACGTGTTGCATTTGTCAACGAAATTTGACTTACTCTTTATTCATGGTAAGTGAAGAGCATCTGTTAATAACACCGTATTCTAGTTCCAAGCTGTTATGCACATTTCATCGTTTTCTTTTTGTTATTTTATCCATGTTAAATGAAATTGTGAAAACGTTCAAGGAAACAACATTTTTGTAAGCCATTCTTTGATATCGTCGAATATGATGGGGGCAAGTTGCCCGTTTACAATGTCATTTGAACGATGCATAAGTAATAATACAACAGAATTTTAAAAGGACATCATAATATTCAATAGATACGTTTCAATAACGTTTTACTATAAGTGCAACGTCCGTATGTTACAGCTTATCATACCCATCATACGTTCTAATTTACAAGGATACGACAAATGTTTTACATTTTTGTACCTACCTAGTGGAGAAATATGATGACAGGTCAAAAAATTCGTGCTACACTATACTAAAGTCTGCTATTTATCATTATGTAAAACGAAAGATGTGTAGCACCGCGCATGAACCTAGAATGCCCTATTGTTCATGTCATTCAGAACGGTGTTATATTACCTTTAAATGAAATTTATATATTGCTGCCATTGCCAGATAACACTACTGTATATTACAGTACAATGGCCTCTAGCTTATCACACTTTAAATCGATTTACAAAGTAGTGGAGTCTCCAATATATGCTACGTAATATTGTTAGCTTCACTCGTAATATCATTGAGACCAGGGAGGTGTTAGGAAAGGAGATACAACAACTAAATCTGTCAGACAATATGTACTTGAAAATGATTTAATTCTTTTCAGGTACTGCCATTTGATTGACAGGTCTCTTTGTTCCTATTGTTAAGTCTCCGTTGACTAAACCCTTTAAATGATGATCGCCCCCTTTCTTTCCCAAGTAGTCCCCAGACAAAGGCAATTGTTTAAACATGCTTTGAAGTAAAGTTTGTTTCCGCCAATGACCAACTTTTATTCAGTATTTCGGCAAAACGAGTGGCAACAAATAATGTAGGTCAATTTGCCCCCACGATTTTTATAATTCACCTGCTGAAGCATTATTCAAGTCTATCCCTTTTTCTCAGCTTTTACCCAATTTTATCATCATTAAGAAAGTTTACACATCCGAAAAGTACGTTGTAAAGACACTCTTAGCTGAATTTAAATGAAATGATATTTAGTGTGACGAATAATAACGAAAGGTTAAAAATTCACATTTTTGCATGACGGCTGGCAAAGAAAAGTGAACGATTTGAACGTAAGGGGTGTATCCTCCAATTGTTATTTTGACAATGCATCACTGATTGGTACTGAGAAAAGTATTTTAAGAAGAAAAGCAAGAAAACTGTCGGCACCGAACATCACCTCAAAGAGTCTATAGAACGTTGAATCTCCTTCCTAACACCTCCCTGTTGAGGCACATGAACGTAAATTTTATGTACACTACAAAGAAGTAAACGATATATTTTCAAAACCATACATGAAGAAGACACTCTTAAAGTATCAATAACATCGAACAAAAGTAGCAAACAAACAGGGGCGTCGATTTGATTTTGAAAATGGGGGAGGGGGACATCTAACCTAAAACTTCTCTCCTGTTCTGGTGTGGAGTCTATAACAGGAGGATGTAAAGATGTAAAATGGCGCCAAATGTTTCAATATATGGGGTTACTATGAAAACTGGGGGTATACTTCATTATCCAAAGGAAAAACTGCATGCAGGCTCAGCCAGGGGTGGTGCTTTGATTTGCCGACATGGGGGCCAAGCGGCATAACTGGGGCCAGCTACTCTTAGCCCTGATAGTTGCAATGGGTTGCCGAAATGATGTTGACCACAAAATATAAGGCGCGCGAAGCGCACCGAAAAAAATGGGGTTATATTGAAAATAATTTTGTTTTCATTAAGAAAAGTTGAAAAAGATTGGGTTTTTAATAGAAAAACTGCCCTACTTTAGAGCAAACCAAGAAATTTGATGGGGAGACTGCACGGTCTCCGTCAGGGAGTACATTTTTTATCTTGCCCAAAAAGGCTACCAGTCGAAACTGAATTTTTTTTCTTACAACATATGTTTGCCACGATGGTGAGTTTGAAGGAAGAATCTTTCAAAAGATAAGGAAAAGAGGTTAGAACTTCGAAACGTTGCATGTTCGTGTTCCTCTAGAATCACGACTACAGTATTTGTGGAACCTTAAACGTTGAATAAATGCAATATGTTTTAAATGACGGGCGTTACAGCTAGATAAAACTGAAGATGAAAGCGCGCACAGTGCGCGAAATTTTTTGAAGTTATAGAAAGAATTGTGACAGAACTTACTGCCCACCCACCTGATATAGAGCCACGTGGAATACCTTCTGAGCATATCTATGTCTTCACCCCTACTCGCCTACATGAAGTGTGTTAGTTACCTCACTTTTTAGTTTCAGGTAACAAAAAGTGTGGGGGACATATGTGTTAGTGTCCCCTCCTCTCAAAAAAGTGGAGGGGACATGTCCCCCGTCCCCCACCCCCATCAACGCCCCTGCAAACAAATAGTAATTCCCTAAGATACAGCAAGGATAAGAAACTATAATTACATTTACTAAAACGTATTTTAAACGTATGATTCATTACATTGTACAACAGGTGCTGAATCAACAACTGATGAGAACGTGTCATCTGATGGTCACAGGTACTGGATTATTGCCGTTGTGCTCGCAGTCATACTGGTTCTCCTTGTTTTGTGCGGGGTTTTAATTTACATAGGTAGGTGAAATTTGTTTAAGCAGAACAGCTCCCTGGTTTGAGCAAAAAATTATTGCTGTAGGTTTGAAAGATCTATGTATTCAGGCTCTAAAAGAAAAAAAAGATGTGGAGACCGAGAAGGTAAGGCCATTGTTTTACCCGTCTCACAGCAGTAACTCAAGCGGAACCTTTTTAGTTTAATTTTATAAAGGAGCTTGAGCGTACACAAGGAAATGTGTAAACCCCACGGTGATTAGTCGACCCACCGGTTAATCTATTTTTTTCCTCTTAGCAAACAAATCCTTGTACAAAAACTACACGCTCCAGGCTATGTGCAATTTTGTTGCTTCCTTCTCAAAATTTGTTTTAGTTAGACATTTTGTACGCCTTCACCCCCCCCCCACCCCCCCCCCCCCCCCCCCCCCCCCCCCCCATGGAGTGGCCTTATTTTAGAATTATTTTATGTAAGCAATTTTCTCCAGAGACCAAGAACTTCAAATTTAGTCGAATAAGTGTTCACTTGCCACTGTCGTATTGTTCAGTACTGAAATCGAGAGGTGGGACAGTTTTTTTTTCTTCGAGAAAGCAATAAATACACAATGCAATAAATGACAGAGGGTAACCAAAGGGGCGAATCGGAGGGTCCAAGCCGTCCGGAATCCCCCTTTCTGACAATAAAAAATCTAGTTTGATTGTTCTGTCCATTTTCTATCACAAGTCGGTCGCAATCTATCAAACATTTTTTAAACCTTCTTTAGTGTCATTTGAATGTCAGTAAAAAGAATCATACTAACGCCTCCAGTTTGCAACCCCCGAAGATTTCAGGAGGCCCTATTCTGTCTAATAATACCAGCATTGGAGGGGTGCATGCAACAGCCAAAATATCACTTAATAAGGATAATTAGCAAGTAAAAAAGGTTAGGTTTGCTAAAGGTAGCACCATTTAGCGTCTAAGCCAATACATAACCAAAGCTTTCTCAGAGGGAAGAGTCTCGCTCCTCCACGTAGACAACACGCCCTCCCTTTCACCTAACAAAAGTAAGAACATTTTGCTTAAATAGAATTTTTTTCAATATACGATCAGTTTGAAACTTTATCCAAAAATAACACCATTTTGCATCTAAGCTAAGTTAGAAAAACAATTTTGTCAAAGGTTTTCCCTCCCGTTGGGTCCTTCTACGTTAGGCACCTCTGTACTAGGTGACAACGGAAGGGTCCACGAGGGTAGTTCAGTAGCGTAGCTACAGGAGGGGCGAGGGGGCCGTCTCCCCACCCCCGGCTCGGAAATTGGGGTTCGGAAATTTTCAAATATCCGAAACATAGCTAAACATTATAAAATTTCCGAAAAAGGGTAAAAATTTTCGAAAAAT
>WURT03123709.1:0-11695 GCA_009936505.3 Holothuria glaberrima | reverse complement strand
AACGCTTATATTCAATGTAAATGATTTTGTCCTTGTGGCAAATGAGGGGCTAGAACCCCCAAATCCTCTCCTTGACTGTGCAAGTAGCTCGCCCCCGTCGTAAACTAGCCCACGGCACCTACCTCCTTGAGTGTCCTGTCGCTGGACAGGTGGTAACGCCAGTGGAAATCAAGATGGCGGTGAAGACCGGTTGGCGCAAAAGGATCCATTGCAAGAGTCGTATGCGTTCATGCCTTGTTCATTGTTTCTGTGGTTCCCAACCTTTTTGGCGGAATTCCTCCCCTTTGTAATATACCTATATCACAACGCCATTGTTCCCTCCAAAACCCCTCAAAATAACAACTCTTGACCATACACAGGAATTTCTCAGGGATGGAGATGGGAGCAAATGCATGCGCAGTAGCATTGGTTGTGTCTGCAGCCTTGCGAGGAAGTTATTGCTGAAAATGTTCTCTTTATTCCAAAAATGCCATTTCGCAGCGTCTCACATGCTGCATCTGTGCAGTTCATGACGCGCTTGAAAAAATCATTTCTGAAAAGCATTCAGTCTAAATTTTGTGTCATTCTCCAACCTCATTTTAAAATCCCATTCCTCCCCTGACATAGCCAAGATCCTCTCAAGGGATGAAGTCCTGGGTTAGGAACCGCTGGCGTAGAAAGTTAGAGCCTTAGAGTTTGGCTAATCACAAATGTATGAACTAATATTGAATTTGTGATTTTTTATTTCATCTGTCTCCCCGTCCGTGTATAAAAAATACAAATTTTTCAGTGGCTTTAATTTCCGGTCACCCCAAATTGCCCTGGGCCCCGGTACATTTGTCCCCCTGTCCCCCCTGTCGGCGGCCCTGACCCCCACCCCACTCACAACCATTAAAAGAGGCTGTTGACACTCTTGATAATACATAAAAATGGTAAGTTGTGCTCGCTTTGAAAATAAAGGGGGAAAGATGTCAAGTAAATCTACAATGAAAATAGCTGCATTCACTTTCTGCTACTGCGCCACTACAGTTTAAGAACCGCATAAGTTGTTATTCATGCACCCGCCATATTGTAATACACTTTTAGTCAGGCCCGTAGCCAGGATAACCTATTTTGGGGTCATAGATGATGGAGTTTCCCCCGCCTGGGGGAAGGGCCGAAGGGGAGGGGGTGTCCCCTTCCCCTTTGAAGTTTTTTGCCTAGTTCAAGGACTCTAGATGAAAAATGGTGCGAGATTTCCATATTTTCTTCCTATATTTATGTTCCGAAAAGGCTGGTCTCACAATTATTTTTTCCTCCTTCAGTGGAAGACCTTTTATTGAAAAATTTGGAGGGCACGCGCCCACTCGTGCCCCCCGTGGCTACGTGCCTGCTTACAGTATACTATTGAATGGCTGAAAGGAACAGATGCTACACATGATCTTAGTCAAGTTGACCTGACTGAAGTAATATATACTCCATTAACACACGGGTGCCATTCCTTCCACTTTTCTAATTTCCTGAAACTGTTTCCTCTGTAACTTATATTGCATGGATGGATGGACAGAAGGATGGAGGTCTAACAATTACCAACGGACAGACCGGCAAACTGACGGAAGGATTCAATGTTGAGTTTTTTTTTCAAACAATAAAAGATTTAAAACAAGAATGAGCCTCCCCAGCGAGAAACATCGAGATTCAAGATATTACCTTTAAGTAATGTAGGTCTCATTGGTTTACATGAAAAGTTTAGAATAACAGAAGGTGCCCCTTAGAGTTCAATGTCTTGCTAGAAAATATTTCGGTTTGTTTCTGTCCATAAATGCTTTGAGCAAGCAGTTTATGTCATTTTAACAGCAATATTGTAATATTTAATTCCTTAAGGAAAGAAAACAGTATGAGTCAAAGACAACCAGCTTCCACAGTTCTTTGAAAAATCAAACATGCCAGACAGTTGTATAATTTAAACTTAGGTGAAAGACTGAAAAATGAACAAACTTTCATACTGTTTACCCGGGGGGTCTAAGGCACGTTTTGCGAATTTCAAATTAACATTGGTAGCATTTGACATTTAAATGTGAAGCATGACAACTTCCCAAATTTCCCTGAAGTTGAGAATGACATTCTCTTTGCGTGTTCATAATATTTGTACATAGCTGAAACTTCGACTCTTTTATACATTCATGAGCTCTTGCCATGAGGAACAGGTTCGGAGCAGCAGAAGAGTATCAAGAGGTGTTCAGTAGAAATTTTGTTTTAATTTTGAAAAGCTTATGAAATGCTCGTCCGATCTATAGTGAGCTTGCACCAAAGGTAAAAAGATCAAATTAAGTTGACGCGCTAGTTCTTCTGGAGGACACTGCGCCACGCGCCACTTTGCTTTAGTACATGTCCTTGCGTCAGTGTGTTTGTTTGCCCTCCAGAACGTGGTTGCGTCAGTTGACCTTTTACACGCGTGAAACCTTCCTATACATATATCTTCATACTATTTGTATTACTTTGTCATCATTATTTACGCGGAAATGATTTCTTTTTATCCAACCTAGACCATTCGACCAACAGCTGATCGATAAAAGTGATCTATTGGACTTAGAGAGGAAAATGGAACTTTACAAGGTGTGACTCTTTAAGAAAAACCGGTTTTGCTTAAGTACATTTAGTTAATGAATTTATCACATTTTTAAATCGAAGTGAACTTGAAGTAAACACATGTGACATCACAACTGAACCGCACATTAATCAACATTGGTTTGTTTTTCTTTCAAATTTATAGGCCTAAGCTAATGCTTTCGTATTATCAATGCATGATGTTCGTGCTCATTTTGCAAGCATGACATCTCCTAAGGGAAACTCATATCCCTATATATTTCAAATTTGAAACAATTGCCTAGAAAACAGAGAAAGCAAAGTGTTGGTTATCAGTGAGACGAAATGACATCACTCTCACAGTAGCTCATGTTCACTTAAGGTTAAAAATGTAGCCAATTCATGTGCTAATATCTGGAAAATAAATATATCAAAATGGAACGAAACTTCCAGCAAAATGAATAGATTTAGTTCCTCTTTTCTTATCAATAGTAAAATTTTGCTTCACCACATGCCACTGCTCTGTAAACGTTTAACGATTCAACAAGTTTACTGTGAAATATTGAAACGGTTTAGGCGGTCTTTCGTCACCAGTTGAAACAGGAAGGTTTTATTTATCACCATTTTACGTGTATAAGTGTCAGCACCTAACCAGAGAGTTGCGATTTGACCTAACAATTACAGGCTATCCACACACGTTTGTCGTAGTGTGCACAGAGTTACCACGCAGTTTGTAATGAAGCAGTAATTGAGTTACAGTGGATAATTTTACATTCAGTAGACTAGAAAGCACTTGCTTATTTGAAGTTTTTAAACATTTTGCAAATAAAGCTGTTTTGCAAGGCCCTTCTGGAAGACACATACCTCGATCAAACCAGGGAGTCGCCAGTAACTCCCTGATCTTATAAACCATTTACATAATAGACTACATGTTTTTTTCTACCCATAATGAAATATTTGAAAAGTGTCGTGGGAACATGCTAAAAACTTGCTAAATGGCTGATAGTCTTTCTCAAGTATGATGGAAGCATTTAGGTCATCTCAGGGGGTGCGTACTTTAAGGAAAACAAAATCCCTTTTAATTTAAATTTACTCCTCTCTAGATTTTATTCAAAGATACGAGCTTGCATTGAAAACGAAATATACTATAAACATAAATATGTAGGATATTTTATTATTATTATATTATATTTTATATTTTATCATGATGCAAACAGACGTATGACCGTTTTGTAAGACATTAAATTAAAAAATTTTCCTCTGTGAATTTGCCCTCCGAGTTTCATGTTATACATCTTTGGTTCAAGATTGCTAAGTTATGTCCACTGTTCGGGACATTGCCGAATATATTGCACTGGTGGGCAGGGAGGATGCTTCAACATTTTGTCAAGGGCCTGAATATACGGAAACAGGATATTTTTCACACTCAAGTTTTTTAGTGGGACGGATAGGAGCAAGACTTCGTATAGGGGACTTAGCCCCTTCCTTTGTTCTTAGCTAGGCCTCTGCTTAAATTCGTTCATTATTCTGTTACGCCTTGGTTCGCCTTTTACCGCAATCTTTACAAACAGGCAATTATGCACATCAAAATCAATCTTATACTAAGATCTCACAATTAGACTAGAACAGGCCTTGGTACAAGTTTAATAACCTAGACTGTTAAAAATGTCAGTAAATTAACAGAAAATAAAGCAAAGAAATAAATAAGAAATACAGAAATTTTCTGGTCACTAATTACCAGAACATTTCTGTATTCCTGTTGTATATTTTTATTTTATTTTCTGTTAATTTACGGAACATTTTTGAAGTGTAGTAAACGTTAATCCGCTTTTATCTGCAGACTTCAAATAATTTCCATATTTCGAAAGGCTTACATTGACTTGAAATTAACCTCTGTAATTTATTTCGTCTGTTTCCATTTTTGAAAATGAATGCTCGTAAATTCCGGGCTATTATTATTAAGTTCTGTCGTGTTTGATCTTTTTTGAGGGGGATATCCGGTTGCTTTTTTCACAAGATCAATTTCACACCGTTCTCGTCTTGTCAAGTAAATTGTGCTATCATTTTGATCCATTTCTCAAGACTTAGAGTTGAATGTGTTAAGATTTTATTTTGTCATAAATATCTTGAATAATTATGTCTTGTCTTTAGGCAATGTATTACTGCAATATAGACCCCGACAGGAGCAGCAACTACATTCCAGCTGATTGTCTGAGGATTGAACTCAAGGCAGGAGGACTAAATCGCTGGCAAGAGGAGTATGTTATGTCAAGGATGGTTACCAATTATAACGAGGTAAGTAAAGTGCTCTCATTTGATTGCCGCCACAAGCCTGCACCATGACGTCATTCAAATGGTGGTTTCTGATTGGTCACTACCCATAAAGCTGGATCTCCCTACTGCCACACCACAATAACTTACAGCGATCAAATGATAGAACGTATAGTCTCATGTTTACATTGATCTCTGGGGAGATATGATTACTGTTTCTTCAATTACTAGGAAGCTAGCACAGGCAGACTGCCGTTGTGGCTATGTGAAGATCACCTCCCGGGCGGAGAGGGTTGGGGGCCATTTGCGGCCGGTTGCTGAAAGAAAGACCCTTTATCTGGACTGTTCATCGACGGTAAACTGCCCTGTTCAAACACCGGAGCCACCCTTGGGACGAGTGTCTTTTCCTTAATGATGGTGAATGTAGTGAATAAGGCTTCATAAAAATTAGATATGTCAGTTGCCCCTACGACGTCAAGATTTACATATCTGGCTATTTATTCATAAATGTTTAAAACAGGGAGTTCCCTGTAAAATTGTCGATATTTAATTGATTTTGAGGGAATTGTGGCTAAAAACGTTGAAAGTTTGTCATATCACTTGACCCACTATATTTTATGTCACCTTTTCCTCAATGAGAGGTCATTTCGTTCGTACAGTACATAAATACCTTCATACTTTTAAAACCATGATTTATATATGAGTAAGATGATGGATGATTCAAAAGAAGGTAACTGTTGAATTTTGTTTTCAAGAAATAATATATCACTTAAAGGAATTGACTGCTTAGCAGCTCATAAATGGACACACGCATTACAGACCCATGATGTAGAGGTCTGAGGGTCAAGAGGTTAGTCAGTTAAGTTTGTGTCCTTTCGGGGACGTAGCTCCTTAAGGGAGCGGAACTCATTGGGAGTAAAAGTTTAGTTTTGCCCCTTGGCTCTTCGCTTGAGAGTCAAGGGGTCTTTGGAAAAAAGCTCATAAATGAATTGCTGAAGCAAACTCTTGATTTACAATAATGTAGTCTTCATAACTAGTGTAATTTGTAATATTTTCAGGCAATAAAGATACTGCAGTGTCCAATAGTGAGCACAATATTACCCTTTTAGACCTAGTTTAAAAGTACAATAGGTAAGTGCAGGACGTTGAACGTACTAAGCAAGTTTTTACAAGAGAGAATTATGCTGAAATTTATTTTTGGATTTTGCAGTCGCCGGGTTGTTTATTTCATACAACTATATTCAACTTTTGTAAATTATCCCAAGTTACGGCTATACGCCCCTTCATTCTTTATGTTGTAAAAGACGATCCTTAACGTTCTTAAATGCTAAAGTACACCAGGATGAAAAATCACCTTAGGGTGAATTCAGGCAAGGTAATTACGAAATAAGTCCCTGCATTCATAATTTAGTTCATACCAAAGCTCTGCAGTAGAAAATTGGCCTCTTGGTTTGCGGTTATCCGACTCTGTGATAAAAGTAAAAAAGTATTTGATGTTCTAATTATTTTTCAATAATCTGGAAAATAATCAAAGTATGAGCGAGACACTTTTTAACCGTCTCCTCATTGCAAGGTTCAATGAACTTTCTTTCTATTAATAAGTGCAAAAGATGTGCATTATCCAGAAAGCTGCCACTAGACAACTCCTTGTAATATTGTAGAAACGTCCTTCTTGGTTAAGGAAATTGGTTTTAAGTTTTGAGAGGCAAAGGGAATTGGAAAGAAGAAAAGAAAAAAATTGTCTTGATGGGAAATATAGCATTTATGTTTAATTTTATGAAATCAAAATGTAGAAAATGACGTAAATTTATTTGAATTTCACCTATTTAGCTGAATCTAAACACTTACCATATATGTGTATACATTTGTATTTTAACATGAATGGGAATGAAGTATACCATTTAAATTTGTATCTTTTACATGAATAAAAATGAGAAACGTATTTTTTTTTTTTTTTGCGAAACTACTTTTGCGATAACAGATGCGCAACATTATCGCCAGATAGAAATGACATAAGATTAATGTTTCGTAGTGTAAGACGTTTGTACGTAAAACAATTCATATGTTACGAAAAGATATGTGCTGTGACGGTTATTTAACTACTTGGCTATCCATCACCCTGTCAACTGGGTAAAAAGTAAGGGTTTTTTTTATTAAAAATGATGGCAGATGGTCATATCGGTTCCTTCTTTTCTCACTTAGGTCTCTTTCTTTGATTACATGGCCTACATTCCACTTTTCTTATCAATGCATGAAAATATAGTCGAGAATCCCCTCAACAGGGAAGAAAAGTTCAACAATCCGACAGACGAACAACAGAGAGACATGAATCCACTTGGTAAGTACATTACCAGGGGCCAGAAATGCACCTACTGGTCAATGGCCTTGCATCCCCTCCTTTTACCACTAGCGGCTCGCCATAAGGGCACGGGGGGCACTTGCCCCCACCCCCAAAAAAATTCAAAGCATGGTCTTCAATTTTCCAAAAATATCGTTATTCAATATGGCATAAATAAAAATACTTCTTAATTTGGGCAAATTATCCCTTCCATCTCACTCAGATGTTATATATTATTTGACATTCGATCACTCGTCATATGAATCAATATGATTCAAGTCGTCATGTATTCAATTTATTTTAAGTCTCGTGTGCAGCTCCTTCAATGGAGGGAGATTCTAGTTTGCGATAAAGAATGATGATAACATGTCACATTGTCCCATACGGGAGACATCAGTTGCTAAAAATGTCTCAACCATTGACGGGAACGTAAGTTGTAATCTGCTCCATGACACTTGTTTTGGTGTGTGTCATGTATCAAAAATGTTTAATTTCCCGAAAAGGGTGAACAAGAAAACGTTTATTTGGTAAAATCACTGAGTGTGTGCGGATTAATGTAAAATGCGAGAACTTCTAACTTCGAAGCTTTACCGGTGTCTGATCGATTTTGCTGAAAGTTCTGAATGCATACCCAGTAAGTATTTAGTCTATTATATAGTAGAAAAAATGCATAGAAGAACTCGGTGGGACAAGAGCCGTGTTTTACAAGATTTTTTTAACGGAGTTGCGAGAATGGTTTAAACCACGGGTGGGGAACCTCCCCCCTCGAGACCATTTTGGTCCTGCACGGACGGAAATTTATGAACGTAGTGACACCTGAAAGTCAATTTATAATAACTTTATCCATCATTATTAGACATAGGCCAAATACGCTTTGTGATGATGCTTCTAGTGTAGTACTACACCTCGCAGGTTGCACAACGTAGCATGCAATGCATTTTAAAGCATGCATGTCTTTACATATGAACCAGACAATGGGAACTATGAGAAATTTCTTTCGCTCTCACCGTATCAGTCCCAAGTGAATTAGGCCTACATGGGTTTATTTTTCCCTCTCCCTAGAGTGGATTTAAAAGTAAAGAAGTGAACAACGTTGCAATGTAATGGGAAGAGCAAAGATTAATAGAGTGCCTTCAAACGATGGGCCTATATTTTCGGCACGCTTGGCGCGTTTTTTTCGGTTGCACAGTTGCTGTTGTAATATTTCAGCATCACAAATGGGCCTGCAATCAGTGCAAGCTAAGATACTTAAAACAAACGCTCACCTTGGGGATACCTGCCACCTGATCAGTTTCACGCATCGTGGCGTTATTAACAAAAAGTGTAACGGTAGTGTCGGAGTTAAATCCCTATGATTTTGCATACACTTCAAAGCTTTTGGGGCCTTTGCCGCGTTGATTCTCATCAACGACTATATAGAAGCAGTTTTACTGGGTGTCACGAGGAGTGATCAGCATAAGTGTCGGTGTGCAAAAAGATGTAACGGGGATGCAGCCTACACGTAAAGTGTTTCTCCTAGGAGGAGAGCTTTTCAATCCCTTCAGGGCCACGTTGATAATGCCCATGGCCGGCGAGAGGTTCACCACCTGACCACCGTTGTTTTAAATAACCGTTGCAGTTGCTTAAAATAAACATCAAAGTGAATCAGAGCTGTAGTGAGACTAGTGGCCAAGTTGTTTAAGGGATGGACTGTCGTTCTGAGTTAGGAAAATTCCCCTTCCCCTATGTCAAAAAGAAATTGTTTTGGAAACTGTACTCAGATCCAAAATAATGCTATCATTTCATCGTTTTCAATCGACTACAAGTTCGAAAGTTTCGTTATTTTAAAAAAGAAATCAAGAAAATCAACATTTTATGGCTTCTGTGCCTTGCCCATTACGTAAGGGCCTTGCCCTTGGCTTTCCATCATTGTGTGTACCTAAACAAGATCCACATAGTCTGGATACTCTTCTGCAGGTGATATCAATTCTGCCCGTTCTTTTACGAGAAGTTATTAATGATAATTTCCACCATCTGACCATAAAGATATTTTTGAGGAAGATCAATAACAAGGTATCTTTCTTGCATATTTTTGGTAGTGTTAGTTACTAGAAATACTCGAAGTATACTTTTGAATAATTCTGCAATAAAATGCCACTTTGAGGCCTTTGAGACCGTGGTTTCGTCTACTTCTGTAGCAGGACTATACCCAACGACAAAGTTTTCATATTTTTCAGTCTGGTCACTATGAAACTCATTTTTAAACTCAGAATTTCTCATATAGAAACACAAAATAAGAAAAGAAACGCAACTTTGACACTAGTAAGTGCTTTCTGAGTCATGATACCAATGCAACTCCCCTGCATCCCTTATTTGTGATCAGTCTATTTTGAAATGAGGGAAATGGGCCCTTGTCAGTGCAGGTGGTTGGTCACTTGGGTGTAAAAGATGTACACCAATGACCGTGGCTACGCCGAATTGACCTCTCTGTGACGTCACCGGCTAGTATGCCTTAAGCGACTTCTGTCCAGCACAGAATGATAAAATCGAATTATTTCGTGGCATAAGTTATTTTCATGCCTTCGTGATTTTCATTTTTCCGCTACAATAACCAAGAATGATTTGTGTCGCTATGTCAAAAGTCTTTGGCTTGTGTTCCAGAATCGGTCAACGAATTACTTTGCCTAAGTAGCAGGCTGTACGGCACATTTCTTGTTCAGTCATATCCCTTTGAGAAGCAGAGGAACTGAGCAAACAGAGTCCTCTCCGCAGGTACGAATTGCTCTGTTACAATAAGTGACCTAAAATTCTAATTAGTTAAACAGATTTTTCGATTTTTAAATAAATGGTTAGACATACCCTTACGCTAGCATAAGTTTATTGGACCGGAATGATACATGTCTCTGTAGTCTGCAGCATCTTACTTTAATGACCTTTGGGAGGAAGAAAAAAGCAGGGCAGTGGATGTTGTGTGATGTTTATGACTTGTGACTAGTGGTGATTGAAAACACAGATTCTTTAATCTTGAACCAATGAGCGCCAAATTTTTCAAACAAATTTGCAAAATCATCATTAAAAAGCCTGTGGTAGTGTCATTACAATCGTCTTGATATGAAGTGTATTCCTTAATTGCCAGCAGAACTGGCTGGCGACCTTAATTATGAAAACAGAAAGTTATTGAGTTACCATGACAGTTAAAACGCAGGTCGAAATAATAGGCTCCGTATACCTTCTGTCCGATTGTCCGTTATGTTTTCATATCAAACCCATCAAAGAGGGTTTTTAGTTTGCAACGTTTATGTTTGCCTCTTTTGATGGGCTGCTCCTCTACCATTATCTGGCAATAATATTAATTAAACTTCTGTTTTACGTGACGGATAGTAGGCCCACGTATCAATTTCAATTATAGAACTGCAGAAAGGTAGAGGAGACAAATAGACATATAAGAAAAAGAACAGTTCTTCAAAAGATAGTGTAACTTTAAACTAACTTGATTTTTGAACTGCTTCATTGAACTTTGAAAATGTTTGCACGTTACAGTTTATGAGTTAAAATGACATTTTTTAGAGTTATTCCTTACAAGATAAAAATTTTCGCATGTCAAAGGTGGCAAAGGTTTCGATAACATGAAGGGTACTCTAAATTAAGAATCGTCACCCATACGTTTACGCACTTCATACATTCAGCTGAATCAGTCCTACTTGGCTCTCATTAGATTTGTTTTGGTTGAATGACCTAAAGACAATTTGTCATGAGTCAGTTTAGCGAAGTCCAATCCCGTAACTGCATAATTGGCAAACAAGATAAGTAATGTTACACTATTTTTCAGATAACCTGCAAATGAAAGTAAACCTTTCCTACACTAATTTCGCATTCCGGAGTGTCACAAAAAAATTAAAAATAAAACAGGGGAAAGAGACTAAAGAGATTTTACTTTATTCCGAAAAAATGACATAATATTTACATATGTTAAGTAAATGATGCTTTGTGAAGGTAGGGGTGTCTTATGGTGTTTTGTGGGGGCAGTATAGGGGGCTCTTGATACTTTCGTACTTTATATCTTTAATTGATTTGTTATTGATGTTTATGTGAAGCATTCTCTTATTTGGGTGTTGCTACTTTTAAAACGTATTTGAACTGTGGGAAAAAGGGTCACAGGGGTAGGACAGTCTTCAGTCCTGTGACGTCTTTTGCTTCAATGAATTTCAGAAAAGTTCCATTTTACCAAAATTGTGAAGGATTTAATTTGAATTGCAGTACTCTTCCGTTGCTGAACGGCTTCACCACATTAATGGTTTGCAAAGTTTGTTTTCACTGTTGTGACAATATTTCTAAAGTTACAGTATACAGGAAAGCGATTTTTTGTCTACAATTTTCAGTCGCGGCATTTTGATCGTTTCAGAAACACTTCCGGTATTATTAAGGAACCAGGGGCGCAGATCGATTTTCAAAAGTGTGTGTGTGTGGGGGGGAGGGGAACAAACCACTAGTTTGATAATTTGTTTCATCGCTGTAAAGGTGTATTTTATGTGGTACTAGATTGCATATAAGGGCACCTAATTT
>WURT03123687.1:0-11697 GCA_009936505.3 Holothuria glaberrima | reverse complement strand
ATATCATAAAGAAATTCAATTCTTTGTCAAATTAATGTGCCGCAATGACATCACAGATTTCCCATAATGCACTTCATTTTGAGAAAAATTGCATTTCTTTGAAAATTCATATCTTCCTAATGCTACAAGCTCTGGAAAATCCCTTTAAGTGCAAGTGATGGTTTTATGAAAAGCACCTGATACCATGCTGAAAGCAAAAAGCTTTGCAATCATGGTTGTGGGTGAATGTATGTATGTATGCATGCATGCATGCATGCGTGCGTGTATGTATGTATGTATGTGTGTGTATGTATATATGTTCGTGTTACTTAGCTTTTTGTAGGCTAATTTTGCATGTCATAGTTTGTTGGAGAAACTTTAGTGCCAGACTCTCAGGTGCATGTGTGCCAAATAGAACTTGATAGAATATACTTGAAGGGCTTACTGATAAATATGAAAAAGGGAAAGTTCATCAAAAGCTTTGAAGCATAGCTTATGAGGATTTCTTTTATTTTCCAAACTTAAGCCACATACATTTTTACAAAAAAAAAACTTATGAAATTTCAGTTCATCTTAATAAATAACACAATTTATAGTAACAAGACAATACAGATTAGGAGGAAAATTACAAGATTGCTTATTTACAAAAAGGAATATATAAATTGATAACTAAGTTGGCTTGCTTAGATGACTACTTCTAGCTTCATTATTTCAACTAGTCAGAAGCAATCTTGGTTATATCACTTTATTGCTATGTACAGCTAACAACGATATCATCAATTGACAAATTTTCAGAAAACGTGAAGAAAGAGCTCGCAAAGTTGCAGAGGCAAGAGCAAAGAGAATGCTGCTTCAGTCTGAGAAGAAAAAGAAACTAGAAGAACGACAGGAACAAAAACTGGTGGGTTTGCTTTGAATTTCATAAAATTTAAAATTATTGATCATAATCCAGGCATAGAAAAGCCTCTGCAATCCTCAAAAAAAGTACATGAGACAAACCCCGCTCCCCGTATCAATGTTGAAGGCTCAGAACACATTGGGCTGACACAACATTGAAGAGGGGAATGGGGATGCAGGCACGGGTTTGATGATTTTGCCGTTGCTTGGTTTGCTCATTTGTCCCATCATTTTTGTCAAGGGTTGTAGCTTCATAATAGCATTGCAAATATTTCAGGCATTGCCATAGCATATAGGTTGTCTTTTTTTGTTGAAATGTGAGCACTCATGATGAATTGGTCACATTAAAATGTCTAGTTGAGTTGCTTCCTTGCCCAATTACACATTTTGCTGATAGGTACACAAAAATATCCTATGAAACCATAGCTAGTTGACTGACACACTGTAAATACTTTCAAAGAGAAAGCAGCCAGATGCTTGAATGAGTTTGTTTGCAATCCTGCCCAATGTACCATTTTATTGTTTGCATCCTGAGTGGAATAGAGCTTTGGTGTAGTAATGATAAGTGACGTTTAGTGATGTGGTGAGACAAGTGGAATACCACACTTAGACAATAGAAAAGTTAGATTTGGAAATCTTTTGAATCAGTATGCTAAATTTTTTCATAATTATTTCTTGTTTCATGTGAGCAGGCACTGAGTTCCAAGCAGAGAGAAGAAAAGAGAAAAGAAGAACTAGAGAAGAGGATGAAACAAACAAAGAAGAAAGCAGAGGCAGAGGAACGTCGTCGTCAGGGAGAAGAAGCAAGGTTAAAGTCAATCAGAGAGCAGGTTTGTTGTATACTGCATGTCCATTGGGAAACATTTATCCTTTAGAGCCTAGCATATTATTATTTCTGGTATGTGGACATGTAACCAAAACAGCTGTTTACTCAGCAATGATGGATTAAGATACCTGATGAAATATCCATTGGAATTATTTCAATATATCTTCTATTCTCTAGATTTACCCCTTCAAAGTTTGACCATTTCTGAGATTTATCATTACCTATGCAAAGGTTGTGATGTGAAGTGTTACATCAGGGTCTGCATTTATTTTGTTAATCCTTTAAAAACCATCTGATAATTTTGTAGCAGCTGTTTTCTAGTCTGGTGATCAATGTGGACGTTGTCAAACTAGTCAATAGCTACTTCCAAAATAAACCCCTTTGGGCATGCCAACAGTGCAACTGTCCTTGAAATAAAGGTCAAATTAAGGATAACATGACACAGTTTATGTTGTGAGTCTGTTTTTTCTGTGTCACAAATTTCAGGCTTTCCACCCGCCCTTTAATTCCTATAATTTTGTATACTTTTTTGGTCTCCCTATAAATCTCTATTTTTTTGCCAAATTTGCCCTATAAGCCCCATTTTTTAGTTTCAGGACTATTTCCTCTTTTCTGGTATTTCTATGCGAGCTTGCGAGTCCCAGAAAGCTGTGATCCCTGTTGTTGGCTTTAATTACAATAGGTAGGCGGTAACATTATCCGATATTACATAGGCACTCACTTGTGTTAAAATTTTCCAAAATTAGTGTTCTAAACGGCCATCGTGTCTTTTAAGTAGACCAATGGTATCTTTGTGCTTTGGACTGGATTAATGACCGCAGATACTTTGTAGTACTGCTATGTTAGGTTTTCATCCTTTGACTTAAAATGTTTCTGTTCTTGGTTTTAGATATTGAGCTTCATCAGAAGTGTGACTTCTTAGTTTGTCCAACCTGTTCTTAATTCAAGTAGAGAAATCCGCTCTATGAGACCATCGAGATGGAAATCTTCAACCTTGAGACTTTTTTCCAGTTGACCGTTCTCTTCCAGTCTAGTTTAGGAAATCTTTTAGCCGGTGGATTCCCTCTTCTAGGCTAGGAATGGTGGTTTTGGAAAAGTTTGACACATATTCAGGTCTCCTGACCATGAGTGCCAATGCCTTAGCAGAGTTTTTAGCCCTGTGCATAGTGTATTGTATCCACATTGTTAAAATGAATCCATTAAGGGCTCTGAGGATTGATATTTTGGTTGCTTTAATGGGTTAGTAAATAAACTTTAAGCCAAGAGCTATTTTCTCTATGATGGACAGTATCGTAGAGGTTTTTAGTGAAGTGCTCTGTTTGTTTCGACTTCAGACTATTTTGACAGTTTTAATTCAGCCTTTTACGGCCATACACTTCCTTTGAAATTTTTGAGATCTAGCACGAAGTTTTACTCTTTTCAGAGTTCTAGAAAACTTCCTACTTTTTGTAGGACTTTTTGATTTAGAACCCTGTTTTGTCACTTATTTCTCTACTTGAATTTCAAAGACCAGGTCAGACAAACTAAAAAGTCGCACTTCTGATGAAGCGCAATTTCTAAAACCAAGAGTAGAAACATGTTTAACATAGCAGTACTACTTTACTAATTTACCTTAAAATTTCCCCAAAATGAGGCACTAAATTGCATCTAAGGTCCCTCAAATATCAAAAAATTTTCCAAGGAAATTATCAAAAAATTCTTAAAAAAAATGTCAAAAATTTGCAGTAATTTACATTAAAGGGAAATTGTCATCATCACAAACAGTTGCAGTTCTCCCATCTATGCAACTTGTAGCTCCTCCCATAACTGTATAAAGCTCCTCCTTGTGCAGACACAAACCTATTTTATTGCTTAAGGTCATGTCCTGGTGAGCATAAATGACCATAATGTGTAATCTAAACACACTCTCTTTCTCTCTCTGCATTGTGTGGAATTTGAGCTACTCTGCATCTCTTGAATTTTTAAACTTTGATGTTAAGCCTAGAGCAGTCACCAACTGAGAAGTTCAATAACACCACACTAAAAATATACATTGGGATGATGAATATTTGTCTTTAAAATTTGTCCAAAGTGATGCACCAAATTGCATCTAAGGTCCCTCAAAGGCCCAAATGTCCAAAAATTTTCCAAAGGGGAGGGGGACACCCCTCTCCTTAGACCCTTTCCCCAGGATTGATTCAAAACAAAGATCAGCCCCCTCAGTCTCGAACAGCTTCCTGTGCCTATGGCTTGCAGAGTAGTATTGATAGGAATTGCAAAGTCCTATATTTAACATTTTTCAAGCTTTTTTCAAACTGTTAGGTAAGTAATTTACATGTCCATAGACTCCTGAGATCTCTCAGGTTCATGTGTGCACAGGGCCTAACAAGAGGTTAATGTAGGCTAACTTTTATGCTTAGAGGTTATGAGATATGCCTGGAGTAGTGATGCATGCCTTTGTCAAGCCTAGTCCAAGTAGCAAACAAATGTGGATGTTAGAAGTAGAAGACAGATTTGTGACTCTTGATTATAGATGTTTGAGTATGGGGCTTGGAAGCTGATCTGCCTGACTTGTGACTTGTCATAGCAAAGTGAATTCTTAGTTGAAGTAGAACTTCCTTATTATATACCACATTAATTGATTGATATGTAAGTAGCATAGTCACAGAGTATTGGTTTAAATGCATATACAATGTTTAGCAATATACCTGATGATGTCTTTCCAAAGGAGGAAAATAAAAAGCGCCAGGAAGAGTTTTTGCAACGTAAAAAAGAATTTGAGGAACAAGAGCGAGCACGCAAGCAAGAGGAAGCTAAGAAGTTGGCAGAGCAAAGAAGACTTGAAGCAGAGAAACTAAAAGAAGAGGCAGAGAGGAAACGGAGATTGCAGGAAGAAGCTCATGAAAGGGAAATGTTGCAAAGAAAAGAGGAAAGGTTAGTTATCTGCATAGAGAAAATCTGATACCCATGGCAGCTGCTGGGATTCTCGTGCCCTGGCAAGTTGGTGATAGTTTTTTAGATTTTCACATCTGCTCCAAGGCTTTGGAATGTTTTACCTTGTTATATTTGTGTCTTACCCACTTTTGATCAGTTTAAATCACATATTAAATTGCATCTTTTTAGCAAGTATTTTGATAGAAGTTAATTCTTCCATGTTTTTATTGACTTGATTCTTCATTCTTTTTGTTTCATTTATATTTCTTTTGTTTTAATCGTCTGTTTTTTAGTAGGTCTACTTTCTCTGTATTGTTTGTTCATGTGCTTTGACTTTTGCATTCTTCGTTGTTGCATTTTACTTTGTAAAGGGCTTTGAGATATTCTTTTGTGTAAAGTGCTATATAAATATATTTATTATTGTAGTCTCGTACTTACATTAGCTGATGTTATCCTAAGTGCTTATTCCAGCTGATAGCAAACTGGTGCTTATGCATGATGCTTGCCAGGCATTAATTGCCAAGGGTATTAAAATGAATTTAAAAAATTGGAACACTAATTGTCCTGTCATCTTAAAGGGAGGGGTCTGTTAGCTGGCCAAGTTTGCTTTCATTAAAAGAAGGGCTTAGGTTTGAATACAGTTTTGATGTTACCAGGGTACTTAAGCTGAGCATTCTGGCCGAATTTGCAGTGAAATCCAATGTGTGGTTCTCAAGATATTAACAGATCAAGAGGTCACACTTTCAATCCAAAGTGAACATGAAGCAATGTCAGGCCTCCCAGCAAACTCATAAAATCCAGTAAAAACCCATATTGGCATTTTGGGCCCACATTTAAGAAAAATAACCCATATTACCCATAAAAACTCATATTTTGAAAGATGAATAATAGGTGGTCTCTGGTACTGGTACCTCTCTTTGTTCCTATCATAAACTGCTCAAAGGAAGCCCACAACTTTTATAACCAGTAGGCTAACAATAACTTGATAACTTTGATTCATTGTCAAATTTGGCAATAATAGTTACTCTTTTCGAAGTGATAGTAGGTAGCTTTGTAAGTAAATTGTTTCCTTATGTTTATTTTCACTTTCAGTACATAGGGCCAGATTTATCAATACACAAGGCAACCTGTAGATCAGGGACCACAAACAGTATTAACCTTATGGGGAACCCCAAAATTGTCATAAAACTGAACATTTTTTTTTTTGCATTTTTTTTTATCTATTTCTACTGAGGAAAATAGAAATTCTGTCCTGATTCATACCTTTCAAATTATCAACTACAGATGGCACATGCCATAATTTGATGACCTCTAAATCTTTCATTATATTGCCAGAAATGTGGTCTATTTAAAGGATGAATTCCCTCACTCCATTCATTTAATGTTCTTTCAACCATGTTTACTTCTAGCTCATCCTCCAGTTTAGTGGCATGCTAACACGGGTGTAACAGGGTAGTCTATCTAGCATACCATCTAAGAGGGCATACCATGTCACAGTTCAAAATAAATAAACATTAACTAAATAATAAGAATTGCTAGAAGCATCTTCAGTTTGAAGCTGTGCCAAAGATTGCACCATTTTACACTTAATTCACTTCACATGAAAAAGAAAAATTCTCAGAAGAGCAGGGCCAGATTTACCCTTGTGGGGGCCCTGGGCACAAACTTATGTGGGGGCCCCATTCGACAATAATTTTCACATGACTACAGTGGCGCAAGTCACGAAAGGAGGGCAAAGGTTGTGGTCACTACCCAAAAAATACAATAATATAATTTTGAGGGCCCCTGGGTACGTGCCCTGCTGACCCATGCTTTAATCTGGTCCTGCAAAGGAAAGCGGCCTCTCCAAAACGACTGAGCTCATTACCCCATTAGCGATCAAACTAGTCAAAAACTACAATGCATGTACTAAAAATGAGGTAAAAATTCTTCAAAATCTGTCAAAGACTACACTTTTTGCATCTTAGCAACTTAACATTAATAAAATGTTCTTAAAGGGGAGGGGGACAGGTCCTTCCTTGGAACCTTGGACAGCTCATTCCCTGCAATGGATGAAAAAGTATGGATGTGCTCTATTTGCCAGCTAATCTAGGAACACCACAACTCTTATCTAAAAGTACCTGTCTATGGAAATTCTCAGTTAGTTAGATGAGGGAACTTCTCAGACAATGATATGGTTTGAACTGAGTTTAATTTCCCAAGGCCAAACAAGTTTAGAAAATGGTGGGTGTTTAATAACTTGTGAACATACCTTCAAATGCAAACCGTTCTGACTAATCAGATGAATATTGCAGATTAGTGAGGTGTTTGGCATGATGACAGAGCTACTTTATAATTTATGACTGTGAAAGTACAAGTGACTGTTATTGCTGATGAGAATGTTGAAAACACCATTGTCCAAGTTATGATTGTAAGGCCATCTGAAGCCCAGAAAATTATATATGAGGTCTTTTTCATTTCACGTTATCCCAGGGTAGGACCCCAGACCCTTCCCCCTTGCAGTAGATGCACCTTCCTTGCTCTTTGTGAGTGCTTCCCACTCATAATAAAGTGAGCCCCCATTCTCCATACCTGGAATTTTGGTCCTACCCCTACATATCACGGGCAAAAATATCAAAATGTAACCTTCAATTATCTCTGTAAGACAAAAATGATTGAAGAGGATCTTCTTACCAGCTATAGCACTCCACCTCCTGATATCTTTAAAACCTTGCAGGAAAAGGGCACCTCATATCAAAGGTTATGGCTATCTAGTAGGTAAATCCTGCCTTGCTAGTAAAAACCTTTTAAAGTCCATATTGACCATATCTGAACCTTTAAAAACCCATGTTTGTTCAATTAAGACCTTTGAAAAAACCCATATTTGTAAGTTAAGGGTCTGGGAGGCCTGAATTTTCCTTAAAAGTGCTGTTTTTTTAGTTTCCCCAGATGCTGTAGTGAAACATCTGTGTCCCAAAATTTGCACTAAAAAAATGATTGAATGAACTCAGCCTTTGTTCATTAAAAGTATGGTTATTTTACAACATATTCTTGATTTTTTGTGTGAGTTGAGTGTTAATGCCAACGAATTTGCACTGTCCTGTCGCCTTACAGAAAATCTGACAACCCTGCAGCTTGTCAGCTCCTTCAAAACTATCTACTCCATACATTCATTTAATCTAAGAACCTAAATGTGTTGTCTCTCTATAAAACCACTCGGCTGTGCAATGGTGATCTAATTATGGCTAATGTATGGGTCATTGATCAATCAGAGGCAGTATTCTCAAAAGGCATTTTTGAATGATCAATCTGAGTAGCTGAAGTTCATTAGGAGATGTAGTTTCAGTTTTTTCTATTTTTATATCAATGGAAGTACAATGGCTAATTACAAAATACAACCAAGTTACTGTAATATATGTTGGGTGGATGGTAATGTGCCTTTAAAGGGATTTTCTGATCACAAAACTAGAGAGTTTCATAAAATCAGGAACCTTTACCCCTTTTATTGGTGTAAATCTCTTCTCAATAGCAATTTATTTGGAAGTTATGAATCTCAACAAAGAAAATATTCATTTCACAGTGGTGCATTCCATTGTGGGAAGTCTGTGTTGTCACACAGAGTATTTAAACATCTTTTGTATAGTGGTTTTTAGCTCAACCCACGACGTGTGGGTAGAGCTTTATGTTATACTTTAGGGAGAGAAAATGTCCATCTCATAGAAAATGTCTGTCTCTCTATTCAAAAGGTTTCAGCTTCTGCAATTGCCAGTGGATTTTCTGAAATTTGCTCTGCAGGTGTCATATTAGGATGGCAATACATTTCCTTCCTAGCTACATGATAAAGCAAAGAGGAGTGGTAATTTTTGGTCATTTTGATCATTTTTCATGGTCTATTAGCTTAAATGAATATCCTCAAGTGAAAGCCTACATGAGATAAGTTTCCAGTTACTTTGTTTTGACTGCCAGTCTGAGGCATAGTATATATTCTAGTTGTTGCCAGTGTCCAGTGTGTCCACTGTGTACATGCCAGGAGTTTCCAGTCAGCTAATTACTTATCCTTCAGTAATTTTAGTATCTGTTACACAGCTCTCCTTGCCGTGTTAGGACATTGCATACAGTGGGGTCATTGTCCATTCATTGAGTTGCTATTAGGCTCACTACCCAAAAGTTTGTTTCCCTGGTCTAGCTGGACTGGTAGTGAAGAGATGATCTTTGGTCACTCAAGGCACTTCTTTATAGCAGCTTTAAAACTTCAAGTGGATGGTGTATTAAATTTTCATCCAATACTTCGTTTTTTGCTTACAAATTTCATGGGGAGGGAGGGGAGGAAGGTAGAGGAAAGGAGAAGGACGGGAAGGGAATGGAAGGGAAGGGAAGGGAGAAAGGGATTGAGGAAGGGAAGAGGAAAGACATTTGATATCTTCTTCCCCTACTGGTTATACCACTGTCCTACACAAACTGGTCACATTTATAATGCACTATGACTTTAGTTTATGCACTATGACTTTAGTTTCTGCACTATGACTTATAGTTTCTGATTCCTCCACTTATGGAGGGATGCAACTGACTGCATGGTCAAGTGGTTAGAGCATCGGACTTGCAGCCGGAAGGTCCGGGGTGCGAATCCTGACTGGGTCATACCAGAGACTTCAAAAATGGAACCTACTACCATTGTGCTTGGTGCTCAACATAAGCAATGGAGTAGGGAAAACAAGCCAGTGAGCCACAACTGGAAAAAAGGCCATGGCCGGCCCGACTTAAACCAATTGGTTACAAACTGAGCCGTAAAACCTCATCTAACTAAACTAACCCTCCACTTATGGGCAGTGGTATATAAGGGGATGAACTAGCTATAGAGATTTATCCCTGACATGTTCCAACTGCTAGGTGAACAGTGCTTACGTGCTGGCCAGCCCAACATGAATCTGGGTATATATTAAGTGTGGACCATGGTTGTGTTCAAAATGAATTAAAAAGGGTATGTATTAAGTGTGGACCATGGTTGTGTTCAAAATGAATTAAGGGTATGTACAGTAATATGTATTAAGTGTGGACCATGATTGTGTTCAAGATGAGGTAAAAACTGAACAGGTAAACATCAGAAGGGTTCAGTGACAGTAGCTATGGTACTCTAGTTTATAAATTTTGACCCATGTAAATGAAATATACAGACACTTTAAGATTTAAAATCTTCATTCTCACCAAATTTAAAGCTCAGTTTACAATGAATGCTATTCAGTGTTTCATTGGTGTCAAGTTTTAAGGCAAAATTAATCACTTCAGTTTTGAAGAGTAACAAAAGATTTATCATATGGAATATCTTGAGTTATGAGCAAGCTATGGGTGGAGGATTTGAAGGGTATGTGGTGAAAAACTATATTCTTTCATTTAACATCCTCTTAAATTGTCACTGGAATATTCCTTGCACATTTTCTTTTTCTTCTCAGACGAGATGTTTATGGACCGAATGAAATACGTGTTGACGTGAAATCTTATTTCAAACTGTTTGTGGAGGAGGTATGTAGAAAACCATTAATGTAAGAGATAATTTGTTTGAAAAGTAATAAATCAAATTTTTAAATCCCTGACAAGCATTTAGGCATCTAAACATTATCAAGGTGACAATATTTGCAGGGAGGGGCTACACTGGAGGAAGAAGGGGGAAATGTATAAGGAGGGAGGGGGGAATGCATGTATAAGTGGTATCATACCTCATTCTGCTTGGGGAGCAGGTCTTCATGTGTGTGGGTCTTGTGCTTTGCATTACTGAAGTTGGCAAGCATTTGAAAATCAAAGCAATGTGAAGCCAAATGCAAGTGAGGGGAACTGACAGCATGGGGGTTGGGGTTGGTTGGGGGTTGGTTAGGTGTTGGTAAAAAAAATATATTTCTTGAAATTTTTATGGAAGAGGCAAAAGAATAAATAATTTATTTGATTGATAATGGTACTGATAAATGTTTTGAAAAGTAAAAATAAGCTCCTATAGGGGAAGTTTTTGAGAGAAGGGTGTTGCATTGTTGAGAAGAGAGGGGCACAAGTCAATGAAAACTTGTTTAACTATTCTGTGAGTGGAATGACAAACAGAGTTATTGACAAGTCATTTTTCTTTCAAGTCAAGTCACAAGTCATTCATCACCAAGTCAAGTCACAAGTCATTTTTCTTTTGGTCAAGTCAAGTGGAGTCACTAGTCACTTCATTTTCTTGCAAGTCAAGTCACAAGTCAAATTTCTTCAAGTCAAGTCAAGTCACAAGTCAATTCTTCCCAAGTCGATCACAAGTCATGTTATGTGAAATTGCCTGAATTTATATTGATGCAGAATAACTTCCAGTAGCACCACACATGATGACATGATTGACATTGAAGTAGAGCAGAGCAATCCCAGTTGAAGTGCTACCAAGGATAGCAATGTGAAGCAACAGTCTACCTTTCCTAGAAAGATGTGCACATGAGAAGAAACCACTGTCTGTCACATCCACAATCACAAATACCACAAGAGTGCTTTACTCATTCAGTTGATTGACATCAGGATTTTTACTTAGCAACTAATCAGAAGCCTTCTTCACAATGACGTTTGGTGGAACAAAACAGGGACTATGTACACAGTAGTGTTTATCCCTGTGAGTGTGGGTAAAGGCATAAGCAGCCTCATGCGTAAGGTCTTCCATAAGGTTCCTCAAAAATACCACTAACCACTCTTTTAATTTGAATGTGATCATAAGTAATTTCTACAACCAATCTGAATTCAATGATGCCTTATCCAATACAAATGTTCAACTCGCTGTATTTCATCTTAATATTAGAAGTCTACCTAAGAATCATTTACAACTTGTGGCCTGTTTGGAGAATTTTAATCATAAGTTCGATGCCATTCTATTATCAGAAATTGGGGGTAGCAATGTAGATCATTTACAAAATATTTTCATTGGGTACAACTTTGATTATGTTCCTTCTCCTTCCAAATGTGGTGGCACTAGAATTTTTTACAAGACTTCTCTTAGGAAAGAATATGTCAAAATACAAGTCGTCTCTTCAAACTTCAGTTGTTCTTGCCCCCAGTGCCAGGTTGAAGATATTTGGTTAGGTCTGAACGATGGTAAAAAC
>WURT03123676.1:0-11697 GCA_009936505.3 Holothuria glaberrima | reverse complement strand
TTTAGTCACAGTTTGAATACCATCATGATGTTTTAATGCATTCAATTGCATTTTCCCTCAAACGCGGTAAAAAAAATTTCAGGATTTTCAAAAAGGGGGGGCGGGCTCCCCGGCCCCCCTGGATCCACCCCTGTCACGGACACACTTCTAGTTTCCGGCAATGACGTTAATGACAACAGCTTTTACTTTTTATAATTGCCTATTCCAAAAACTTATTCATGACTTCAAAAGAATTTTTGAGTGACTCTTGAACATCACATGAGGATTTCAGAAGGCGGCTCTTGCATTTACCCTTGCTATGATCCTTGAGCAAGTTAGTACTAAAGGTTGTATGGTGAATTTAACTGTTCAAATATACTGCTTTCGTTTTGAAAACAGACAAGGGATTCAATGGAAGAAGCATACAGAGTGACGCCAGTTTCCCGAGGGAGTCAAGAGGATGATAATCCAATTTAAAGCTATTCTCATTGATATGGGTGTTCTTCTCAAATGCTTTTCTTCTTCCAAAACGTCAAACCGACGACGCATTGTACAGTCAGTCTTTCATGACATGATGCGTGGCACTTATAGCTCAGATACAGTATCAAGCAAATTTCGCAGGCTATTAACACTTCCTTTCGTTGAAGGGGCTATTGTCTAGAACGTCGTTCAATCGGATCGAGAGATATTTTAACGATAGGTTGGCACTCCTTGTGTGGTATAGTGGCGTTTGTCATCGCTTTGCCTCTATTTCAAAACAGTGTTAATGCTAGCTTGGCTATGTCAATTGCTCGTTTACGATGTGTGACATTCCCTAAATGGAACCCGTCCTATAATGAAGTGAAAATGAAGACATGTACAAAAGTTACCCAAGACAGAACGATAGTTGATACAAACTCATCACAACATTGACTATTTCATAGCGCAGCATAAGCGTAGGAAGTGCGGGGGCTCAGTGGGGGATAGATACCCCAGTCAAAATTGTGTTCGGGCGGAAGTATGCTTCCCCCTCTCAATTCAAGGAAAAAACCCTTGTATGTTCCCTCTGTAAAATATGTCAAAATTTATAGTAATTTTCCCCAAAATTTGCCTATACGTTGCAGCAAATTGCTCTTAAGGTCTTAAAAATTCCAGAATTTTCAAAGGGGAGACCCTGCCCTCCTTTCCCAGGAAGGCAGTCTAAAACAAGGTTCGGGCCCCGCCAGTCAAGAATATCAACTTCCTTCGACTCTGTCGCGCAGTACGGAGCTACTGCTAGTTTCAGAAAACTGTTGATGGCTAATATCTCCCATTCCAGTTGAAGCATGAAAATATTCCCTAGAGGAGTCACGGCCCAGATAGAACCTTGAAAGCTACTTCATACTCCCAAATTTTCAAGTCCTATAAAGCTTTATAAGAACCATGTATAGTTATGCCTTGCTCCATGTCAATCACGGACATAGCCCAAACTTAAACATAGGCTATTCTATTTTATTCAGCTTTACAGTACTATACTAAAGCATGAACCGGCTTTCAGGCAGCCTTACCAGAGTGCAAGGAGAAGTGTCAGTGGTCTCTGAACAGCTGCAACAAAATGTTAGTGAAGGCTTGTATAAAGTGAACTTACTACTTCATCTTCAATTTAAACTGCAAGATACCAGCTTATCTTTTTAATCTTTTTTTTTATAGATCTTTTTTATCTTTTTTTTTATCGTATCGACCAGATGAAAAATTAAGGATGCAGGCAAGGCTAGATTTACAAATGTGACCCTTTGCATGATCCTATGGGCTTTTTGGAAAATATATTGGATACCCATCACTTCAAATAAGCCCAGGAATGCAGATACACTGTAACTCATTATGCAGTAACACGCTAGTTGCTAGTGGTCTAGTCTGCACACTGCCACTGCAAAAGGTTGTGTTTTGATTCAGACAGATGCATGAAGTGACTGTATTGACCAGAAATGTGAATCAAGTTTAGGATAAACCACTCGAGACTTCGTGCCCCGCTGGTCCATGCTTAAATTCTACCCTGGGTACAGTAATTTTAAGGGCGCTGTACGGCAATTAGTCCAACTATTTGTTCAAGAATCCAGTGTAAGTGAATAAATAAGCGTACTTGCTTTAAATATCGTCATCGTTTGATTGTAGCAAGTAGTGAAAAACAGGTGCTGGAGACTCTCCCTAACTTGAACCTCTTGGACAAATCTGACTCCCAGCAAGGAGCGTCGCAAAGAGGGAACTTATTAGTCTTGATAGCCTACCGCAGGTTAGCTACTTGTCCATTGTAGGCCCGTAGTCAAGGGGGCAAGTGGGCGAAGTCCCCTTGAAATATTTAATTTTTGTCCCCTAGAGAGTTTTCGAGTTGTCATTGACTTAATACATTTTTACACATTTGGCCCCTTGAAAAGTTTTTCGCACCCTGGAAGTCATTTCGCCCCCTTCAGTACCTTATCTGGCTACGGGTTTGGTATCTTGTGATCTAACCCTTCCCTTCCCCTCCCACGTCAGCTCTCCTCAATAAAACTCAGC
This sequence comes from Holothuria glaberrima, assembly GCA_009936505.3. Taxonomy (NCBI): domain Eukaryota; kingdom Metazoa; phylum Echinodermata; class Holothuroidea; order Aspidochirotida; family Holothuriidae; genus Holothuria; species Holothuria glaberrima. The sequence continues at coordinate 9,207 of WURT03123676.1, read as the reverse complement.
GTTTAGTTATCCCACATGACAGTAAATCTCAAAATTTAAGCAAGATTGTCATAGATCTTTTCAGTCGTTTTAGAAGAACAGTGATGCACTTAGGGTAAATGGCCTGACCCGGTGATGGACCATTCCTCCTCGCCCTTTGTATTCCAGTATAATAAGTGGGAAGATAAGAAACATGACATCTCGAATATCTGTGGTGCGTTGGTATCATCCAAAATCTATTTACTTTATGCTGTTAATTGTTTAAAGAAAATAATGAGATTTTGCCCATTCAGCAAAAATTAAGGAATTAATAAAAAATGTTATCTTGTTTATTCTTTGTTGTGTTTGATGAAATCAGTTGTGTACATGGTTTAAGTCGTCAATCGGACAATGCAATTATGATCATAATGCATGGGAGGTATTGTGGTAGTAAAATTGTCTTGATATGTAGTCCCCCATGAATGAGTGTGCCTCGTCATCCTAGTTCAGGGATGGTTCTTATCAATCAAATGACAATATGTTTGTTACTTATTTGTTAAATTTTTGTAGAAAAACTCCTTGGTTTAACTTCGGTATTCAATGGTGGTATACAGAAACATAATGAAAGGTGCTTGTGAGCAAAATAAGAGGAGATTTGTAAGATTTAGCAAACTTCTGGAAATAAACTGGGGCAACTGCCATCTCCCTTTAATGATGTTGATCCAAGGATATTGTTCATTTAAGAACACCTTACGTAAAAACACACTCACACAAACTCGCACACACTTCTTTTAACAAATACGAACATGAAAAAGTAACAAGATTACGGTATTGTCGTCTTATCATGGTCTTTCTTATGTACTGGCATATACAATCTCTCCATAACGTCACTGTACTTTAAATGCCCTGGCAATAAAAGACACTAAGTAGTTTCACATTAAACATCAATCATGTCCAACTCACATCATATGTATGCAAAACAGTAAAATGGCTGGGCGTTACCAAATATGAGGCCAAGAGAGAAATTATATAGCTACTTATAAAAGCTGAAAAGGCTGAATAGCTTACACAAAACAACAGGATAACATTGAAAGTACACAACAAAGCCTACACTAGACGTGAGAACCTCAGAGTTAGATATATAGACTATTATGTCAGACTTTTAAATGTGCCCTACAACTTAAATTGCGTTAAATTAAAAGGACTTAAAATAGGGCTTTTAACCCTCTTGGGTACTGCAACTCATCAAGAATGAAACGTAGATCTAAAAGGAGAGAAAAACGTTCCATTAGAAGCCAGGGGATAATAAAAGAGTTTTGAACTGAAGAATGATTTATAAATATATCGGGAGAATTGGGATCTCTACTGGGGTGACTTAAAGAACTTCGTCGAATGGTTAGTATTTTAAAGTGTACACAACTGGAATGGATTGCTATTCTGAAGTAGAAGAGTTATCGAACGGCAAGCATGCGACTGGCGACACTAGGGAGGCCTATTTTGCAAGGAAATATTGACTCCACGCTATCATGTAACAACGTTCTAGTAGTGCAAATATATGGCTCAGCATTTGAGAGTTTTAGTGAAGAGTGAAAAGTAAATTTTAATTTGGCATCTCATAAATGGAGGAGATGGGAGGGTAGGCAAGAGATAAAAAATGCACATATCCGAAAAAAGACAAGACATATTTCCTATATGGAATTCTTGCTCATTATTCGTTGTTATGCTTCGATGTTGCTCAAATTATCTGAGGTTCAAAAATTTTCAAAATCATTATTTCAGAAATTCCAGCTGCTCCTCCCTTCATCCCTGGTCGAAATTTGTCCTTGACCCCACCAGTGACAGGCTGTACCCGGGACCTCATGCTTACGGGCAGCCATAGCATGCAGGACGTACTTTTTTCTCCCGAAAACATGGGAATTATGTTTGTTAGGAAACAATGTTCGAGTGTCCATACCGCACCCCTGAGAAGAGTGAGGTGATTCCGATCAGCTTTACTTTTGTTCATAGGCGTAGGAAGCTGTTCGAGACTGGGGGGCTGAACCTTGTTTCGGATCGCCGTCGGTGGGGGGGGGGGGTCTAAGGGGAGGGGAACTCCACTTTGGAAACATTTTGGATATCTGAGGGTCCTAAGATGCAATTTGGTGCATCATTTTGGACAACCTTTAAGGTAAATTACTGCAGATTTTTGACATTTCTTACAGAAGAGACAAATAAATGGTTTTCCGTGCTTGCAAAGTGGGAGGGGGGCTGAAGCACACTCCAGACCCCACAAATTTCGCTGTAGCGGGGGGGGGGGGGGGCGCATCTTACGCCCTTGTATAGTACTGTTTATAGATACATTTGGAACATTCAGAATTGTAAGAAGGTATAATTCCTCTGCCTCTTTGTCTATCCCATTGCAGTCTATAAACTGCACTTTTTATCGGAAGTGGGCAAATACATTAATCTGCATGTTACCTTGTAGTCTGCATTTGCGCAAATTCTGCAGTACGTAATTCACGATGTAAGCCATATACATTTTGTTCCATCGAATACACTCTGCACTGGTGAAAAGCCTTTACCATAAAAAAAACGATTTCGTCAGTCTAATATATGTTAATCCGTTTAACGTTTTCAAAATGATGCTTAGCACATGACGAACAATCCAATACACCGGGCTTAATACTTTTCTTTAGGTAAATTTTACCAAGCAATTTTACACATTCGATGCTTATCTAAACAAAGTTGGACCAAAACTCTTAGCGCTGAATCGATTTGGCCATCCGTTTCCTTAGTGCATTAGTCTCGAGGAAGTAGGCTGAATTGTCTCGTCTCGTCGGAGATTGAGTATCTCCAAGGAACTGTTATTTTTTCTTCACTCATGTACACATACTGTTCGAGTGGTCTTAAGCCGGTGGTAGGGAGTTAACATTAGTTAACCGATGAAACGTGAAAAACGAGTATTCGTAAGATCGTCAATGTCAGCTAAGAGTCGCAAGTAATGATTTGCTCAAATAAACCTACAGAGCTTGGATATATAGGTATACTCGAGTTGATGACGTTATTGTTTGAGATGGTCATTAGAGGGAACAAGTCTACAAGGGGATGACGAAGGTCTTGATGTGATGCTTAGTTTGTTTAGTTCTTTTATCTCCAGGGTATTTGCATTCGTCAAACAAACATCAAGTAGACAAACTCGAAGCCAAACATCATTACGGGTTTTGTCATTTAGGGGGAGATATTCAACTATAACTAACGCACGAGTTTGGGACGGGTTTTAATTTTAACTTGCAGGCATGCACGAATATGTACAGTCCTATCTCCCAGAGCCACGGGCAAATATCTTTCGAGTAGGTTCTCGTTTACATTTTCTTACACTTGAAAGCAAGTTGGATTAAATGTAACAGCAGGGAAATAAGTGGACCCAGCCTCTGATAATATCTGTGACAATCCTGATTGAAACTTAAGCCGTGTGAAGGATATCTGGCGACGAAGCTGTGCTTTTCGGAGTTCATTTCTTCATTTGGAACTGCTCACAGTGGGAAGTCTGATTTTGCAGTCAGTTTGTTATGAGGATACCAACACGGTAACATGTACTGATGGAAGTCATCCAGGCCAGGTTGATGTGAAGGAGTCACGTGCCAAAATACATTTCATGTTTCAGGAGGTTAGTCTCATCGACAGCCGTGTGCTCAAGTAATTGGAACATATGGGACTTCTATACAAAAGGCTAAGCAAATTTCCATTCTTTAACACAATGATTTGAATGATGAACTTTATCATCGGATACACGTTTCTATAAAAAACTAGTTTCTAATGGAATTTAATTAGCTTTAAACGCTAATTAAGATCTTTCAATGGCTAAAAATCCATATAGCTGAATATCTAACTGGTTGTTATTTGCACCACTTACAAGGAACCGCACTTTTTTTTATTTATAACGATCTTTCTTTATGAATAAAATGGTCGGTTGTGAAGAACGTTTTCGCCGGCAAATTTGATTAAATCTTTGTTTTGACGGTGGGCTGAAGAAGCGTCATAGCAAAAAGTTCAGGCTCATTGGAATAATGCTAGAGTTGGAGTACACATATTTGTTTGTTTATTTTCATTTTCCTCCTTAAAGCTGCAGAGAAGAAATTTCTGAACGAAGATAAGGTTTTAAGAGGTTTTCAATAATGTATTTCCCCAAAATTATCATAGGCCTACTAGCTGTTGCAACACTATAACTATTGCAAATTTGTCATGCGGTTTTTCATGCTCTCTTTTTGGGGGTGGGCTAGCCTTTAAATAGCCTAGTTTGTTTAGCCCAGATATATCTGTGAACTTTCCATCATTTTCGAAAGCCCTAAAGTTGTCCTAATTCTGCTCTTGTTTTATGTATAATTTATTCAAGCTTTGTTACAAAATAAGTGTCTGCTATGCATGCCTCATTGCTCAGTGTAAGCCACACTCGAGACTGAAAAAATGCAGCCGAACGCAGCAGATTTAATTCTGAGCTAACAAATCAAATTTACACATGCAATTACCACCGCAAGTAAAGCACATTTCCTTTGTTTCAAAGAAAAGATGAGCTTTGTTTAATTATCTTGTTTGGTTTTAACAGTAATCCAATCCTTTAACCGAAAACCTCATGTTTAATTCTAAAATTCTGATTAACTCGATCGATGTGAAATTGACCTACATTCGTATAGTAATCAAAGATCTGTCTCTCACGTACCCATTGCCTTCTTTCTTTCCAGATATATTGCTATACCGGACAATGCTATTTGCTAACGGATCTGATACTGAGGTTGAACGGTCGAGCGCCAACACATTCACGTATACGGGCAAATCAAAGTTGTGTTTTCGCGTTTAGGTTACGTTGCACGTGTACGTAAGAACAGTAACGTGAAACGCCGTCTTATGAAGATTGCATGCACTGGGCGATACATGGCTTTCGTGTGTTCTCGATTTGCTCTCGTGTGATTTACACTGCGAATGTTTGTATGGGGTCTTTTGTCTTTTACGATAAACATCATAAGATGTTGAGCGGCGTGTGTTTACTGGGGTTACAACATTGATCGCATTCATTTACAAGGATTTTGTGTCTCGCAATAGGATTAGAAAGAAAACGTTCTGCCAGGATTAAGCGAATACATGTACATAAACTATACCTCGAGTGTGTGTTGACAGGTGCTGGATTTATGCTTACGCAATCATCATGGCTTCCAACTTTTTTGTTTGCCCCATGTCACCACGAAGTGTTACAGAAGACGAGGACTCCGTATCGCCTCCGCGTAAAAGCTCAGATTCCTCGGGAAGTAGAAAAATCTCGGACTCAACATCTCCTCAGAGGAAAATATCAGGAAATTCGCCACCTCAAAGGAAAACATCTTCAGCATCAAATCAGTCCGGCTCGTCCACCGATTTACAATCTCCACAACGGGCGGTTTCTACGGTGACATCACAGATGATGCTGACCGAATTGGAAGATGAAGAAGAAGTGAAGGGAAGGAAACTTGATGTCCACACTCTTAGTCAGGGCGTCGCAGCCCTGGTTTCCCCATCGGTAAGTTCAGCTTTATGATAAACACCTTTTATATGCACTGATATGAGAGTTCAAATAAGCAGTAACCATGTTGCTATAAAAGCCTGTGCACAGACACACTAACTGGTGGCGGGATTATCGCGTGGCCTATTGCTTACAAAGTAGGCCTGTACGGAAAAGAGCGAGATGATTACGATCTCAGGGAGATATTTAGGACCTGTAAAACCCACAAAAGGAAATTTGTTCAGGTCAGTGTGAGGTCAAAAATTAGGTTGTATCACGTACACACTGTTTTGAAAAATAGGTTCCATCAATAACATAAGGTAGGCCTATTTGATCAAACTTCTGCAGTCACTATGTACGTCAATACTCGTGAGGCACAAACTGCCAATTTTGCGTAGGTTTGATTCTTTCGTTCGATCTCCCAAACAGTAGACCATCCTGTCATTTCCCGAGATTACGCCGTTCTTTGTTAGCCTACATAAGTTCATGTAGTGATGTACATCCATGTCTTGTTATGTAAATAATCAATATCTTTATTTGTATGAGTAATGGGTTCTGTGAAATTTTACATGCATCAAGCGGTGGATCCTACTGTTAGCGTTTTGCGTTCAGAGCCTACACAAAATGATGTCATTAGTAAAACAGCCGCTCCAGCATGTCTACAAGAATTCCTTATCGGCAGGTATCCGTGCATGTCTGTCATGTAGGCCTAGATCAGACAAGGAGTATAACTTTCTTTTTCGCCATGCTCAGTTCAGTTTGGAACATAACACACCATATATATTTATCGGGTCGGGAAGGAGAAGGGGTTAGTTAGTGGGGCTGAGCAGTTTTTGCACAAGAAAGACTTGTACCGTATTACCCGAGAAAGTCTGCCCGAAGAAAAGTTTTTCTCCAACTCTGGGAGGTGGTTGTAGTGGCATTGCAGCCCCAGCCCTAGAGTCCCTTATGTCTCTGTAGCCTAAGGTTTTGTGACCAATTTAAGGGCACATGCACACATCCAACCTTTGAACTACCATTTGTTTAATCTTCCTAATCCCCCATTATGTTCTGGTGATATTCTCAAATTAATTTTCACAGGAAGGGCATTGCATAGTTGGTTTCAGCTGGTAGGCCTACTTACACCATCTTGCAGAAAAATCACAAATATGTCATGAAATGAAAGAATTCTAAATAGATTATCAGGGGATACCAGAGAATGATTAATGCAAACTGCTGAGATTGCATTTGCCCTTCAAGTTGTCCTTGAATGGTTTGATCATTATCAGCAAGCAGCACTGATTTATACTCCATTCATGGTTGGTTTCCCGTTAATATCGGCCTCCGGCTTAACAAGCAGTCATGGTCCCCATGACAGGCCGTCATGTCCTGTTTAATAATATATGAGACATTTCGTACCTGCCATTTTGGAGTGGTCATGAGCTGATCTAAAGGTCTGTAGTAGGACATTCCTTCCATTTGAACAAGAAGGATAACACCAAATGGTCACTGCTGCTCTTCAATAGTCTTCAGTAGAATGTAGCACGTACTGTTCTGTGAGCCATTTGATGATAGACATGACATGCAACATAAACGTCCAGTTAATTGTTACTAGCAGTCTTACAGTCTCTGGCCTTTTTTCAACGACATTATCATTTTTATCCAGTTGTCTTTCAGCTATTGATATTTAGAAATTCCTGCAGGCTATCTCTAACTGCAATTGTAGACCTGAAACTACTCCCAAAAGGAGTCACAACTTTTTAACGATCACGTGGAATAATCAGAAAATTTTAGGCTACATTAGGTTCAACTTGTGCAGGAAAGGCCTGCCTTGAACAGCTTCAACCAGTTGGCCGAATTTAAAGTAGATTGTTATATTCATCAGGCTATATACAAATATAGGAGCTTGTGGTCATTAACCTTACTTTTTTAATTGAAAGACCTCTTTGACTCATGTTTATGTTGTGCAAGCTTCATTCGTTTAATCAGCATTTTGAATCTATTTCTCCATCGTCTGGCATCGTGGCACAAAGTACAAACAAGGCCAGTATACGTACAGGAGGTTATAAAGGGCATTATTGTTGCAAAATTTTTGAAACACACCTGAAATTTCCCACATTCCTTCTACAGTTCTCTCACTAGCAGCATTATCGGCATTGATCATACCTCTCATCAGAATAAAAGGTCACTTGCCATAATGGTATGGTGGTCCAATGGTATAGGCTCATTCATGTTAACAAAGAAATGACGTCACGGCTGGTCAGCAAAAGAGTTGGTGAGGCGCGCGCACACTGTCGTCACAATGGAAGGTATATACCAATTCGTCTACTCTCTGCGTGCAATAGCCCAAGCGTTTACACGCGCAACACCGAACATACACGCATGTGCTCTTGCGCATGCTCTGTGCCAACCAATGACGTAACGGTGAACAGCCTAATAAATCCTAGGTTTTCAAGTGGCGGCCCGCGACGTCCAATAATGCCGCCTGCGAAAGATTCGAGAAGCCACAACATTTTAATGTGCAATTTTTTGCATGCAATGGAGCATTTGAATGTAACATTTTCTCCCATAGGCCCGACTGGTGATTCCCAAACGGTGGACGCAAAAATGTCTAGCTAGAAGACCATGCTTAAAATTCCCTCCATTATACATAGTTTGGGTTCTCCCATCGTACAGCGTTTGGGATGTCATTTTCCACACATGGTAAAGGTGTTATTAGAATGACAAATAGTGTATTTTATGAGTGCAATTCCCTACGGTCAAGAGCCCTTAGGATTCCAAATCTTCTCATCATACTGGTGACACACGCATGGGAGAGAGGGACCACGGTGGAAAATTTGTGGAAATTGTAGAGTGCGTTTTCCTGATAGCTAGCTCGTACAGAATGTCACGTTTTCTCACCTCAGCCGCAACCTTGGTGGGGCTGAGGTAGGTTGTGATCCACGCCATACGGCCCCTCACTGAAAAACCACCACCCACTTTGAGAATCCCTAGAATCACCAATGCCTACTGTGCAGGTGCTTTCGGAGCTCTGATGTATGGATTTCGTCCTGAAAAATGAACCACTTTCTCTGTAATTGTTTAACCTTGATTGGCCCCTACTGGCTACTACAACAACAATAAGGTGCAGTCTAGGGGAAATGCGGTCCATTTCCGGAAGCAGTTGAGAATCCCTGGTATAGTTAAGTCAAGAACGGGCACACATTTGGCGATTTGTCTCAAAACAAACTTTCTGAACCGACTGTTTTTAGAGAGTAGGGGCTTCACCTCATAGCGTAGTGAGACATTCCCCAAATGCCTTCTCTCGTTTCCCAACTAAATCTGGTATTAATTCAAAATATGTCGGCCTATAAGTTTACGATAATCGTTTTAGTGGATAACCCTCTAATACAATTTATATGAAGCTGATTAATAAAGTATGTGATAATTCGTTTTCTTGTTCTTTGCCATCGTACATACGTAAATCTCAACTAGCGCTACTTTCTATACATCAGATTGAGTGAGAGCGCTGTCCACAGCCAATTATTGCTATCGCTATTTGAAGGTAGTTAAATTCCTCATTTTGATGCCAAAACTTTTGAAAATACCCCATATGTCTGAGGGCTCCCTCCTTCGGTAGTACTCTACCGGACCGTTCCCCTTGGAACCCATGCTGGGGACAATCCTCATAACTTTTTCGTAGCTGTTTGTCGAGCTGTGATGGTTTCATTTTCATTATCTCAAATGCAATGATTTTTATTTCAGGAACGCACGCAACAGAT